>PVJA010045043.1:0-15855 GCA_004027025.1 Myocastor coypus
GGGAGGGAGAGAGAGAGAGAGAGAGAGAGAGAGAGAGAGAGAGAGAGAGAGAGAGAATGAGACAATGAATGATCAGGAGAGAGCAATTCTCCCAAAACTCTCTCGAGCCTAAAGAAGCTCTAGATTTGGAATTTCTAAACTATATGCCACAGAGGCAATAGCAGGAGCTGCCATATCAGAAGACCCACATTCTAGTTTTGATCTCACAATGGACTCTGTTATTAGCTTCTTTGCTTAAAATATACTGGGCTAGTTGTCCCTCGTGCATTCTGCAGGATGCAGGGTGTCTTTTGCTTCAGTCTAGGCATTGCTGTACCTCCTGTGTGCCTCTTTGTACCAGACATCAGATATCTCTACACAGGCTTTCCTGCAGAAGGGCTAGAGGAGGACTGAGAGCCTGTGGCCTTGTTAGAACATGCAGGGTTCAGCGGCACTTTGGTAATGAGATGCAGCAGGGAACACGTAGCTTCTGCAGCTTTCAAATTCAGTAGCAGTGTGAACAGCTAGCAACCCTGCCCATCTGACCTGTGGTCGTGCTTGTTCAGTGAATACTTTAGCTACTTCTGTCAATTTAACTAGGATCTTTTTCTTTGCACGAATCAATAGACTAGAAAAATAGCTTTATGCTTGCTTTAATATGTGTTACATGGTTGTATGAATACATATGAACATATGTTCTTATATGTTATACATAATATTATATTGAACATTTTTCTTTTTATCTCTAAGTTATATAATATCATACCAGCATAGACATAGATGAATGCAGATTTTTGCATAAGTTTTGTTACATGTTTGGAACTCATAAAACTAGGGCTTCACACAGGTGGATCTAGATGAATGTGGTGACCTTAGAGGTCAAAGAAGGTTGTAGTTTTCCTGGGAGAAGTCTTTCTCCAGCCTTGTATTGGTTTTGTTTTTGTATGGATTCTGGTTTTATCATCCATCTACAGCCATGCTCCCCTGAACACACCCATCTTGTCTGATTACATAATCCATTCCTATTTATTTCTGTGTAATATATAAAATGACATAGGTATAGTATGCTCTACTGTGGGTATATTCGTATAGTATTTGTCTGCCCATAAAATGCAGTACACGTAACACAACTTATGCAAAATTGGAGTTACATAAGGCAACTCAGGATTAGAAAATGAACACATGTACAGAAGACCATCTATTTCTAGGAAACAACATTTTCCTCAGATAACTTCTTGAACTTTGGAAAGGATTAGGGGGTTGGGGCAGTGACTACTTAAGGCTGCACGCAGGCAGAGGTGAGGAGCTTAGCAATGACGGGCAGGTGCGCCTGTGTGAACAGACCCGGTACTCTCCCAGGCAGAGCCGCAGTTCTGAAGACCTCAGATTCTGGCTTGCTTGATCCTTCGCAGAGTCACTTTAATGTTCTTTGAGAGCTCTAGCAAAACCGAAACCTCTCTTTGTGGTATAGAAGACAGCACACTGATATTAAACTAAACAGAGCTGTTTTGAATGATTCTGCTGCAGAAAAAAAAATACTTGAAAACATCTAGGTTTAATTAAAGGTTCAGAATATTTAAAACACACACACTTTCTTAGAGAACAGGTAAATGAGATGCTAGAACTTCTGGGGCTAGATATGGGGTGGGAGAAGCTGTGTGTGTCGAGGGAAGGGGTGGGCTCGGCCTAGTACACATGTCACATCTTCTCGCTTTGCTCCCAGGACACCCAACCTTGGCTATGATCCTGCCACCAACTCTGGGAATCCCTTTCACTACTTCAGCTACGGGGTGGCTTGCTCTGAGGTAGAAATTGACTGCTTAACAGGGGATCATAAGGTAAGAAGTTTACAAACCATGAGTCCTAACAGGGAAAGGAGAAGAGAAACAAGTCTCTGCTCTTGTAGTTCTAAGGGTAGAGACAAGCTTTCTGGCTTACACTGTGATAAGCAAGTACTCTGTAAAGAGGCCCATGTTTTAGGCTCTGCGGGCCACACAGTCTCTGCCTCAACCATTCAGCTGTACTCTTGCATGATATATAACAGTAAAGGGACTGTGTTCAAATAAAACATTATTTATGAGCACTGAAATTTGAAATTCAGATAATTTTTCTTTGTCACAGGATATCCTTTTTGATTTGTTCAGCCCTTTAATAATATAATCATTAGGCTACAAAAACAGAGGACAAAGTGGATTTAGCTCATGGAATACATTTTGTTACATGATCTACTGAGATTCAGATTCTCGACTTCAGTCCTTGAGAGAGAATGTGCCATTTCTTTTGAGTACAAATATGTCTTTCTTTCTTTCTTGCTTGCTGGCTCAGGCTGCCCTTAAGGGTAGGTGTGGGGATTAAACCACCATCCCCTGTGCCTGACTAGGATTGCCTGCACAGGTGCTTAAACCACTGAGCTAACCCGAAAGCCCCTTGTGTGCAATTATTATTATTATTATTATTATTATTATTATTATTATTGTTAATTTTTATGACTGGCTCAGCCTACCCTGAGGGCAGGGTTGTCACAGCATGTGGTGCCAGGGATCGAACCATGGTCCTTGCGGCCATCTAAGCTTTCCTAAGCAGGCGCTTTAGACGGCTGAGCCATCCTGCCGGCCCTGTGCACTTATTTCTAACTGTTGAGAAACGAGTGCTGCTTCCTGTCCCTAACTAGCTGCTAGGACCTCAAACTTCAGTAGTGACCCTGTCAATCAAGACATGGCAGAGGCGTCAATACCTCTCCCTAAGCGTGCTCAGAGCCCCTTATGAAAGTACTGTGGGGTGGGCATGTAGGGTCTCAGGGCCACTGAGGCCCATCTGTGCTATTCCCACATTTTTTTTTCTTCTCAAACCGCTCCTATTTCATCACCCACTTTAGAATCTCCGCACAGACATCGTCATGGATGTTGGCTCCAGTTTGAACCCTGCCATTGATATTGGACAGGTGAGGCTCCTAGAAGATCAGATGCCACAGTAGGCTGTGATTATGCCCAGGGCTCCACCCCAGGTCACCAGGGGTTGTCTAGTGTTATTTTTGGGCAGGTCACACCTGGGTAGTTAAGAAGCCAACTCTAGAGTGGGATTTAGGTGGATAATTGTCGACCCAACTGTCAAGGCAGGAAGCAAATAAATGTGACTTAACTTGGAAAAGGCACTCACAGCCCAGAGAACAAGAAGAGGAATGGTGGAACACTAGGAGCGTGTGTGTGTGTGTGTGTGTGTGTGTGTGTGTGTGTGTGTGTGTACACAGGGGCACTCAACTGGGTTGAAAATTAGTACTGCAGGATGTGGTGATTGAGTGTGGGCAAGATGCCTAGACGGTGGAGTGGAAGGTCAGAAAGGTCATCACTGGCCACGGTTACTCTCACATGCAGGACAGCTTTGATCTTCCAGGAAGTAAGTGATATCAAGTCAAGAAGAGGGAGGCCCCTCCTGGGGAGGATCTGAATAGGTGAACTGGGAGATGTCTCAGAGAAAATCACTTATGGAAAATACTAGATTGTTGGGCAGTAAGGCAGAAGTGAGACGGAGGAAACAAGGATGAAGTAGTGAGTACCTGGTAGAATATACGCATTTCACTTCTGAGAAGTAGGCAGTTGGTGAGCGGGTGGGAATCTACTGATCAGTCTTCACGGAGCAGCTGTTTAGGGGTCTCTCCCATGGGTAGGTACCACACCAGGCACCCGGATGCAAAGAGGCTTCACGGCTGGCCCCTCCTCCTCCTCCTCCATGCCTGTGTAGTGACCCCATAGTGGCCCCATATATCACTCTTTGGAGCCAGGACATGGGGGTCAGACACGGAGGCTACCTTTGGGTAGCAGGAACTGAGAAGAAATCACTTAGCCACAGCAGGGCCAGCTTCTCCCAGGGGATAGCCAGGAGTGAAAGTTCAACAAAGTGGACAGTAAACCTCATAGAATCCATTAGCCAAGAAACTCCTCCCATGAGCGCAATTTGAGCCACTGTTCCCCCAGCAGTGACACAGAAGGAGCAGTTGTATTTGCCTGGAGGCTGATTCTAGTGGGAAATCATGCCTTCCACTGTGTGGTCCTAGAATGGCCAGCAAGTTCTGCAAGTGACTGTCAGTGTCAACATGTTTGTTCTATCTGAGTCAAAAACCGGTTGTTGAGTTGTTCTTTCAGTACTGGAGATAAAACCCAGGGTCTTAGCTGGGACCAGATATCTAACATACATAACCTTGAGGGGGAAAGAAAGGTTTATATGTTGGCTCATGACTAGGAAAAAGAGCACCAGGGTGAGATGTGCCCCTCAAAGCACAACCCACTGACCCACATTCATCTGGACTGCATCTTCTAGCTCCACATTCTGCTGCAAATGTCAGTGGATTAATGCTCTGAGTACATTGCCCATGACCCAGCCACCTCTCCAGTAGTCTCTCAATCCAGTCAGGCTGATGCCCACAACTGTCCCATCTGAAGAAAGGTCCTCTAGGTCACCTTGGGGCTGGGACAGGAGCCCTCTGGGCCCCACGGTGGAGGGGCTGTGGAGGTGACCATTGTGGCTAGCAGGGTTCGTCCTGGGGAAGGGGAGAGGCAGCCAACCATGGTACCCATCTGTCTTGCAGGTAGAGGGGGCGTTTGTCCAGGGCCTTGGCCTCTTCACCATGGAGGAACTGCACTATTCTCCTGAGGGGAGCCTGCACACTCGTGGTCCCAGCACCTACAAGATCCCTGCCTTTGGGAGCATTCCCACAGAGTTCCGGGTGTCCCTGCTTCGTGACTGCCCCAACAAGAAAGCCATCTATGCCTCCAAGGTACTCTTGCTCTGGGTCTGTGTTGCCTTCTGATCTGTGCTTGGGGACAGGGGTGGGGGCACAGTTGATGGTGAGGGTCTTCAGCCTCCCACCTGGTGTGTCTGTAGGGCGTTCTTTCCGAGGAAGAGTAGGGGTGACACTGGCCTTGTCAAGGGCAGTAGGGAGTTGAGCAGTTAAATTGGGTTGAGGACACCATCTTATTAGGGTCTGAAGCTGGCTCCTCTTCATAGACGGAAAGGGACTCCTTAATATGTTCTGACTATACCTGTCTCTCAGACACGTACCCCAAGGTTTGGTCCTCAAAGATTTTACAGAAACAGCCTCTGAGAATCAGCGTCTTTACTGCTGGTGGGAGCTGTACCTCTGCGCTCACCCGCTGTCTCCTTCAGCTGCTGAGACCCAACCTTAAGCCTTGATCAGTGCACCTGGGAGATTTCCTCCTTGTCCCCAATAAGTAGGAAGCAATGACTTCAACTTAGTTTAGCTGATCAGTATAGCCCTAGATCTACAGAGGAAGGCAAGCAGTCGCCTGGAGGAAGGTAGCTGGCGGTGTGCCTCTCTGTTTATCTCATGGTTTACTTTCTTGTGAGTGAGCAGGGGGAGCGGGTTCGGCAGCATGGCGGGTCCTCCACTGGCTCTCATGCTTCACCAGGCATCCATCTCTGCGCTCATTATTGAAATGCACCCCTTGGGGAGCGGCTCACCCCAAGAAACCGACTGAGCAGTAGGGCCCCGGGAACAGTAATTTTAGTAAGCACCCCGAGTGTTTCTGATATAGGTGGTCTCTGAACTGTACTCCAGGGGGAAAATCAATTTCTGCTAGAAAATGTTTGAATGTTTATTTGCCGTTATGCCTACTGCTCTAGCAAATGTCATGATTATAAAGCATGGGTGTCAGATTTATGAGTGGATTATTCCCGTAGGCCAATGACTGAGAGGAGAAAGTTAAAGCTCATATCACATTTTTTTTTTTTTTGGTCTAAAAATGTAATTATTTAGTATACCTGTGCATGTGGGTATGTGTCAGGCTGATGCCAGAGATTGAAGCCGGGGCCTTGTGCACACTAGGCAGGCACTCTACTATGGGGCTCCATCCCTACCCCTGTTTAGTATAGCTTTAAATAATGTATTATATTTACACACAGCCATCAGACGAAATCACACAGCCGGGTGTGATTATTTCATAAATGAAATATGCCCACCGGGTCTAGTTATTTAGGACCCTGCTTGTGCTTGGAGCCTTGTCAACTTTGACTTGTGTTTACTGTTGTCCCCTGAGTGCTGAGTGGGGCTCTGCAGTGGGCTTGGGGCCTTGCTTCCCAGGTCTGCATGGAGACCTGGAGGTTGGGTTACAGCTCTGCCTGATTCCCACCTGCTACTCTGTCCCTTCAGGCTGTCGGGGAGCCGCCCCTCTTCCTGGCTGCCTCCATCTTCTTTGCCATCAAGGACGCCATCAGCGCAGCTCGAGCCCAGCGCTCAGACTATAATACCAAGCAGCTTTTCCGGCTCGACAGCCCTGCCACCCCGGAGAAGATCCGCAATGCCTGTGGGGACCAGTTCACCACCCTGGTAGGATGCTGAGGAGTCTGGGCACTGGCTGGTAACCCACAGGGGACAGACTTTCAGGAAGCAGAGGTGTCAGGCTTCTCCTGGGTGGGCAGCCATGCATTAGTGTTTGCCTTCAGTGTGTGCCACGGTGCACTGAGATCAAACTACAACAGAACAAGGAGGAACTGCTTTAGAGCTGGAGCTTGAGCACAGCCGCCCCACGACAGGAAGGATGTGTGGAGTATATTCACGCTCCACTGACTTCGCCACTTGCCATCTGGCCTCAGATGATAGCAGAAGTCAGGAAGAGCCTAATCTTGGGTGCTAGTCATTAGCATTTGGGAGGGTCCTTTTTTGATAAAGACATGTATGTGAGGTGTTATGGAGATAGGGATGGTGAGTTGAGTAATTAGATTAAGCACATTTGTCTCGTGGTTACCATGTGGTAGGCAGGTCCTTATACGAGGGCCACACAGGTGCCTTTGAAGAATGTATCGCTTTCTCAGAACCAGGTGACACTTTTAATAGACAATGTCTGGGAAAAGAACAACACACTAACACTGTCCAGCTCTGTGCTGTGCTGGCATGGATACTGTATTCACTGAATTTCCCAGCTACTTTTGTAGCCACAAGCTCTGTTAAGCTAGCAGAGCTGAGTTCTGCCAGTAGCTTGACCAGGAGGGAGGAACCACTCAGACCACGTGTGAGCGCCTAGGCAGGGACGGTCCCATGACTGTCAGAAACCTTCCCACCATTCAGAACCCTCCGTGGCTCCTAGAATTGCATTACCTGAGGCCTCTTGGGGCTACTCATAAACTTACCAAGATTGTGAGACTGGTTTTTGTAGGCATTCTTTTGTAGCCCTTCTGAGGCTTCCAACCTAAAACAGAGGTGCTTTTCTATCTAACAATATATTGATGATTTGACATCCTAACAGTGGATTTGCATAAAAGCTGGTCCTGGGAGTCAGTTGTGGTTTTGCTTTTTCTTTTTTAGAGACTGTGAGTGAGTGGGGTATGAGAAAGAACCACTTCCCAATTGTTCATCATTATAGTATCTCCAGAGCCTAAGGGATGGCTGGTCAGGGAGAGTGCTCAGTGGAAACCAATAAATGACTAGGAAATGAAGGGACCCCTGCATGGAGCAGTCCCAGGGGCTGGGATGTAGCATGGTTTGATCTTGGAAAGGTGGTTGGCAGCTGTGGGGTGTGCTATGTATGTGACAGGGTAGAAGGGGGCACTATTACAAGACCCTGGCAACAAGGACTCTGTTTTTCTTTTCCTAGTGTGTCACTGGTACACCAGAGAACTGTAAGCCCTGGTCTCTGAGGGTCTGAGGAGAAAGTGCCCGTGGACTGCTCTTGTACCACAGTGGGGCCTCCGTGGAGCAGGAAGTGTTTTACAAAACACCTAGATCACCCTGAGCAGGATGGCAAAGCTGTGATTCATCAGAAAGACATTTGGAAAAAAGAGATGCGTTGGGATATTATGATCACAAATGATTTGCAAGCCTAATGATGAGCAAATTCAGAACTACTCGACCAAAGTGACTAGTGTGCATTTCATATTTAGGCATTTCAAGTCAGTCTAATCCAGTGGTTCTCAACCTGTGGGTCTCGACCCCGGCGAGGGTGGGGGGGGCGGGGTCGAATGACTAAAACACAGGGGTCGCCTAAAGACACTGGAAATCATAACTGTAGCAAAATTACAGTTTTGAAGTAGCCACCAAAATTATTTTTTGGTTTGGGGTCACCACAACATGAGGAACTGTATTGAGGGTCACAGCATTAGAAAGGTTGAGAACCACTGGCCTAATCACACCTTTGTCATAGGTTAGGGGAGTGTCTGTGTTCACAGGTGCTGGCTGGCTGGCCCAACCCCCAGGGCTAGTGGTGTCTGCTTGTCCTCCAGAAGAATCCTGCAAACCTCCAAAACCTTAAACCAAAGTTACTGTGAGTCTGTGTACCTTGGTTAAACCAAAGTTATTGTGAGTCTGTGTACCTTGGTCACTGGTGAATGCTGTGTTATAACCTCAGATCTATGTTAACATTTTGCAGTGAAGCCGAAAGATGAGATTAAAACTAGCCATCTTGGCATCACTAGAGAGAATAAAGAATGACACAAATTCAAGACTAATTGGATCCAATTTTGTTAAATTGCATAAAGTAAGGCTGCCCTATAACACCAAAATCCAGCCACCTCTATTATTGACTACCTACATGGGGCTAAATTCCTTCCCGTTCCCTTCTGGGCATTTCAAATATCTGATTTAAGACTCTTTTTCATTTGAAACCAGGACAATTTTCACCCAGAAATGATGCTTTTGAGATCAATATCAGCCAGAGGAAAAAGAATTCAGCAGCCTGGGTTCTCACCTTCGCTCTCACTGTACCCTTGGGCTGTCATTGTCACTTCCTGGGCAGTTTTAGTGCAGAATGAAAGAGTTGCTAATCTCTAAGATCTTCTCCTGCTCTAAGTCTATAAATGTATGACCTGAAAACACCAGTTATGTAAGGGATCTGCTGCCGTCCAAAGCGCGGCTCCCTGGCTGTTACGCAATGCCTGGTCCGAATGTTCTCTGCTTAGAATCCCCCAAGTTCCTGCTGTTGATGGAGAGAGAACAGTTGGCAGACAAGTGTCCCCTTCACTGCTCCAACAGGGGACTTCAGCACAGCGTGGCACTGGGCAGTGGTACGTGGTTGTGAGCTGTCGCTGTCTGCAACCCGCAGCCTGCCAGAGTCTGTGGTGCTGTCATGGAAAAGATGTACAAGAGATGCTGGGCGTCACTAATACGCGTAACTGTCATCTGGTCAGCAGTAAGAATTGCTCATTAACCATCATAACCACACCAAATGCTGGTAGTATCTTTCACATCTTAGCCAGCCTTCATTTCTAAAAAGCACACACCAAACATATGCATACACACAGTTTCTTTAAAAATTCCCTTGAAAAAAAAAGAATATATCCCTATAACTGTCTATCTGTTCTTCCATCTGTCCATCCATCCGTCCATCCGTCTATCTATCTATCTATTCATCCATCCACACAAGATAGTTAAGATAGTTGTACTACTAATTTCTATTAGTTCATTGAGCTGGGCATGGCAGTGCACACTTGTAATCTCAGCACTTAGGAGGCTGAAGCAGAAAGATTATTGGGAGTTCAATACCAGCCTGGGCTACAAAGTGAGCTCAAGGTCAGCCTGAACTTCATAGACAGACCCTGTCTCAAAAAGATGAGGGAGAGAGAGGGCAGAAGATATGGGAGGGTGGAGGAAGGGAGGGAAGGAAGGAGGGAGAGAGAGAGAGAGAGAGAGAGAGAGAGAGAGAGAGAGAGAGAGAACGAGAGCTGTTAGTTCACTGAAAGGAATGGTTAGTGCTTACATTATTTGATCAGTATCACATACCTATATCTTGTAATCTGAACAATTACTTTGATGATAAGACTGTAATATAATAACCCTTGTCAATTTCTTATCACTTTGTTTTGAAATTCTGTATCATTTTTTCTTTTTTCTCCTTTAAATAAAAAAAATTTCCCTTCCTTGGAGTATTCTAGACAGGCTGTTTCTTTTACAGCAGGGTTGAGATTGAAGAGCTTTCACAACCAGAGCTTTCACAAACATTTCACAATGCTTGCAGTGCAGTACCCAGGTCTATTTATCAGATGACTTTCTGGAATGTTCTGGAGCAGGATCTATGAGTTGTTAGTGAAACTATCAGGACTGAGTGGTGGCCCAGAATTCTTTCTTGTGCTTAGATACAGAGTTAAGAGCAGAGGCTGCCACTAAATCCAACAAGCAAGTGCTTTGTGAGATGCACCCCACTCTGCTGCCCTGGGGTGTGTGGTCCTCCTTAACATTTGCCTTTTGTGTGAATATGTGAAGTGCCGCAAGTCCACGAGAACTGAGACACCTGGGTCGTTTTGGGTGTTGCACAAGGCAGTCAACACTGCCTGCAGATGCCACTGGAGCCTGCAGAGGGCAGTAAAGGACCGGGCATACGTTGCTGATTATTTCTCCAGCGGGCCGAGCCGCAGCGCATCTGGGGTTCCTTACTGACTCAGAATCTTAGAGTATATCAGATATCCTCAAGGGCCTCTGCAAGAGCTGGGTTTGAGCCTGACATGCTCTTGAAAACACCACAGAGGAGCTTCTTAATGATGCGGGTTGGCTGTGGGCGTCTGAGCTCCAGATGGAAGGCAGGCAGGGGAGAGCAAGTCTTCATTTCTGAGCATCTGCACCGTGCCAGGTGCCGTATTTAACGCTTTCCCTACAGGGTCTCCTTTAATCTCCCAGCATCCCTTAGAGATGACTGTAATCCCTGTAATCCCATGAAGGAGAAGCCCTGCCCCTGGCCATACAGAGGGGCTTTCAGGCTTGTTTCCCACCAGGACCCCTGGGCAGCTCTGCAGCCTTGCAGGTGGGGAGACCTGGTATGTGCTGAAGGCTGAGTTGGTCTGCTGGTTGGTCAACATGGATCCATGCTGCATGGGTTCACAGAGGTTAATGGGAGCTCTGTGGGCAGGCCTAGGATGCCCACACTGGGAGGACCAGGCTGCCAAGTTGTCAGAGCAGCTGATGGGCTGCTTCCTACACCAGGGCCAAGGTGTCTGGGAGGCCAGGATGGGGAAGACAGGACGGAGGTCACAGGAGGAGCCCTGTGTGAGGGATAAGAGCAGAAATAGTCCTAGTGGATTGATTTATGGCTGGGAACATCCCTGCACCCACGGTATTTTTATCTTTATCTGGAGGAAGCCTGGAAATCAGCCCCTGTGCTCCCTATTTTGGGTCTGGGACAAGGCTGTTCATGACATGCATCTTTCTTAGCCTGGTGGAGCCTGAGGTCAGCCCAATGTCTCTCATCCAGGAGCCCACCTTTCTATTTTGTCTCTGTCCTTAAGTGGGGTGGACATGTCCCTAAGGCAGGAGAGAGAGCCTGTGACAATCTTGTCACCTGAAACAAAGCAGCTCTTAGGCAGGAGTGGAAATGCCAGGCACTGCCCTAAGGGATTCTGGTTCCATCTCTGCCCTTGAATTGCCCTGGGCTGGCCTTTGACGGTTTCCCAGACCAACTTAGCATCCTAGAGCAGGAAGGACCTCTGGGGTCTTCAAGCCCCGTTGCTTTATTTTAGAGACAGGAAGGCAAACACATACAGGGTAACTTACTTTCCTGGGTGTCACCACTCTTTAGTGTCAGCCAGGCTTGGAAGGCTGCCAGCTCCTGGTGCGGGACTTTTACATGAAATTATGCATCTGCTTTGGAAGATGAGCTTTCTTTTAGGCTACCTTGGGGCCCACAGCTGAGGTAGGTGATAAAAACAAAGCTCTGTTGTTAGGAAGAAGTTGTGGAGAACTTGGGACCCAGGACGGGCACTGTGGCGAGAAGGGACATTTGTCCTCCATACCTCTGCACCTGTGTTCCCATGACAGGATGCTAAAGTGGGGCCAGTCCCTGGGGCTGCAGATAGAGAACTAGATCTGAAGTGCAAAACTGCACCCCTCCTTCTGAAGGGAAGCCCTCGAGCGTCTGGGAAAGGCTTGCAGCTAGGGAGGCTGAAAACTGCCTTGCCGCCTTCAGGTTACCACCGTCTTCAGAAGAATAAAGTATTAAAGATGGGGAATTTGAAAAGAAAGCCTTTCTTTGGAGATAGCATGGTGTGTGCATGTGTGCGTGCGTGCGTGCGTGTGTGTGTGTGTGTAGGGGGAGATGGAGCTGTCTCTCCCATGGCAGGAAGACAAAATTTTAAGAGCACCATGCAGAGACTCAGCCTGAGAAATCTGCTTGGGAAGCTGCAGCTGGGTCAGCCTGAGCCGGCAGGGCGTGAGAGGAAGGGCGTGAGAGTGAGCTGTGGCCCTGGGTGGTAGGACGAGGACATCAGTGACGCTGCACTGCCGGGAGCCACCAGAAGCCATGCCTGGATGGGGTGATGTGACCTCCTGCCTCCAGAGGAAGGGACCACTTGACACCTCAGGGTCAAAATAGCAAGTGGCCAGCTTGCTCCAGTGAGGGCCATGTGGAATACTTATACACCCTGCCACCCTGCCATGCATTCTCGGCTCCAGCTGGACATCTTTCCCCTAGTCTAAACCTTGTAGCTGTAGGAGGGTCACAGGCTTCCTGCTGTGTCTTATGACCTCTAATGGTCTCTGCCCTGAGACTGAGCCCTGAGTATTGGGAGGAAGAGGCCTAAGGACAGGGTATTTGAGCTGTCCCGCTGATCTCATGGGCTCCTGCACCAACCCTGGGAGCCCGGAGCACACTCCAGAGCATCTCCACAGCACGTGGCTTGCACCCTCACCCCTGCCCTTTCCCCTCATGCCATCTGAGCAGGTGTTTTCTACACTGAGCCAATTGTCCAAATCTACAAGCTGTCAACAAGCACTGGACTGGCCCTTGAGTGTGCTCTGTGTAGTGTACTTTCAGAGTCCCCTGGCTGCCGATATCCCATTGCCTTGCTTTCTTGCGTTAACTACCCTTAGGACTCACCCCAAGGCAGCAGTGCATGGGTCCACCATGCCTGGGGCTGAAGAAAGGAGTGTAACGCTCGCATGCATTGCTGAAGCCTTCTCCTTTGCTCCCCTCTACTCCCTTGGGCAAATCCCTTAGCGCCTCTGAACCTCATTCGTGGCATAGGCAAGCAGATAGGATGGCCAGCAGCTTCACAGGACTGTCGCGGGGTCTGAGTGCATGAGGCTGTCAGTGCGGTTATGCGTGAGGTTGTAGAAAGCAGAGTGTCCTCATGGTTTTCAGGCCTTTGGCCAGACCTTCCAGGAGAAACTGACAGGATATCATGAGCAAGCCCTCCAGAACTCAAGATGCAGGCCTGGGTTAGACTCTGAGCTCTCCTCGAGGTGCAGGCTGATGGAGGACCAGCAGCGCGGGGATGGCTGTGCCCCTCCGCCAGGTGGCATCCATTCCCGTGATGATATTTGGGTGCAAATGGCACAAATGATCGATTGCCGTGTCGTGGCTTCTCACAGTAATGCGATTTTTTTTTTAAAGCACTTTGGGCTGGGAGGGAGGACCCGTGCTCAGCTCCCCACAGCTAACCGGCAAGACAAGGCGGGGAGAGCAGTGCAGCAGCCTAGCCCAGCTGTTTTCACCTTGCCATCTTATTTATTTTATATATCAACTTATGTCTTAGGGCCAGGGGCCTGAGCACTGTCAGGTTCCGAGCACCAAAAATATTTAGCTAACCTACTTTTGCTCATTCTGTATGTTTTTTTTTAGGCTGGCAGTATTCATCATCAAGCAGCTATTCCTTTATACATTTGAAAAATATTCCTCGGGCCCATATTTCAATTCTAAACTGCCACAGCAATTCATTTTGTTAAACAATATCTATCCAGGAAGCTAGCCATCCTTCCAAAAGAATTTAGCAGCAACTACGTATGAGGTGCTGTGCTATGCACCGAATGGAAAATAAAGATGAACCAGGCCTGCCGATTCCCCGGAGTAGCACCCAGGAGAAATAATATGTCTAGTGGGAGAAATATGAAACATACAGAAATACCTCTGTATTGAAGCGGACCACGGTAATGCCTGAGGAGGTTCAGGGTCAGAGTCCTTGGAAAGGGACTTTTAAACTCTGGCCTAGAGATGGGAGGAATCAGAGGAGGTTCACGGAAGTGGCCTTGGGTTGATGCTGAAAGCTGGTGTAGGTGCTAGTTGGCTTTGTGTTACCATGGAGAGATACGGAGGCAGTTAAACCTGTAAAGAACAATGGTTGGTTTAGCTCAAGTTTTGTAGGCTCAGTGTCATGATCAGTGTTCTCATCCATCTTGAACAAGGAAATGGGGAGAGAGAGGGCAAGAGAGAGAAAGAGAGAGAAAGAGAGAGGGAGAAATAGAAACAGCGAGAGAGAAACAGTACAAGAGAGAAACAGAGACAGAGACAGGCAAACAGACAGAGAGACAGCAAGAGATAGAGAGAGAACTCCCCATGACCAAAAGACCTTCCAGAAGGCCCCACCTCTGTCTGCTCTGTGGGTCAGTGAGAATCTCCCAGTCTGTCACCCTGGGGACCAAGAATTTGCCCATGAACATCCTAGCAACAGTCGTCTCAATCACAGCAGCCTATCAGCTTTCTATTACTGCTGTAACAAACTATCACACATTTAACAGATGCAAGCTTATCCTAAAGTTTTGCATGGCAGATGTGTGAGTGGAGTATGACTCCACTGGGCCCTCTGCTTAGAGTTTGACAAGGTTAAAGTCAAGGTGCTGGCAGAGCTGTGCATCTTTTTGGAAGCTTGGGAATGAATCTGCTTCAAGTTATTGGCTGGACTCAGTTCCCTGGGGCCACAGGGCCAAGGTCTGTATTTCCTTCCTGCCTATGAGCCAGGGTCTAGTAACATTCCTCAAGCTGTCCATGTAATCCCCCTCCAGCAACGGGGTGTAGGGACGGTTCCTCTCATGCTTGCCATATCTATGACCACTTCTGTCACCCCTCTTTTGAGTCCAGGGGGAGAAAGTTCTGTGCTTTCTAGACTGGACCCACCTGAATAATCCAGGTTCCCCTTCCTGTACTGAGGTCTCTACCTTAACCACATAGGGAAAGTCCACTTTGCTGTGCAATGTAACATACTTGTTGGATCCAGGGATTAGGGTAGTGGCATCTTTCAGGAACCACTGTCTTGTGTACCACAGGATTTACATCTGTTGAGCCAGGCTGGAAGGCTCTTCAGTCAGAAATGAAAAGGACAAATCATGGAGGCAGGAAAGCACAGATAAGGAGCAGCCCTTAGGGCCAGCCCAGGAGGTATGGGTGTCTAATTTTACTGAGGTCTGTTCTCCAGGTGAGATCGCTACTCTAGCATTGCTACACTTCCTATGCATGCCTCAAGACGTAATGGTGTAACACTAGGCAACAAATAACTTTTATTTAATGTTACATATCCTCTGCACAGAGTACTAGCAAATCAGAAGAATACGATAACCACCCATTACCTCAACACTCAGCACTGTTAAAGCTTTCGTGTTCTGTGAGATGCCTTTAAAACTTGGCAGTGTATCCCCCCAGCTTTCTGTGTCTATTAATATTCTTCCTCAATGTTATTTTTAATGGATACGTAGTTTTCCATTGTATGGGTGGCACCACAGTTTATTTAATGAATTCTCTCAATGTTGACACTTGGCTGGTTCCCAAATTCTCTTACTATCATCAACAAGGCTGACATGAACATAACAAGGGTTGTTTTTACAGATATGTTAAACAGGATGTCATCAGACCCTCAGAAGGAATGCAAGCGGAGCCCGGCGTAGCTACAGCTGGTAGGGCGACCAGCCCTTGGCCTTATTTCTTTTCTTCAGGGGGTCTCTCAGCAGACCTGCCATGTATTGTTCTAACTTTATCCAGCTGTACTCAAAAGCTGAAGATGGGGCATTCAGGCATGTGAAGAAAGGGTGCAGGTGCTAAGGTAGCACTGTAAGGGGAAGGGTCCTTGGAGGAGGCGCCACTACTGGATGAGGGCTTCTGGAAGAGGAGGAGGGGAAGAGGAGGAAGAGGAGGAGAAGGAGGAGGAGGAAGAAGAGGAAGAGGAGGAAGAGGAGGAAGA
>PVJA010045044.1:0-15857 GCA_004027025.1 Myocastor coypus
TGATTGTGAGGACAATATGCAATATGTCAACTTTCAAAGAAAAAAAGGGGGAAAAGAAAAAAAAAAGTAATGTGGATTTAGAAAGGTTAATGTTTAGTTGTTTGATCAATCTTATATACCTACATGTATTAATCTAAACTGATCCGATGATGAAAATATGTAATATAACCATTGTTAAATTTAAACAATAAAAGAATTGGAAAAAAAAAAAGAATTGAAAAAAAAAGAATTTTCCATTTCAATTACTACAATAATTTGAAACTTTGATGTAGGATTTACTAATAAAAATGGAAAAGATGATATTTCTGATGCTCTTGCTTTAGTCTTCTTCAAATGAATCAGCCAAAAAAGTCAACTATAAGCAATTAAATGAATAACACAAGATTAGTGCTACTGATACTGAGGGCAGTGCTGTGCATAGGAGTGGTACAGTACATCGGGAGAAATGGGGAGAGACATTCAAGACTCTGTTGATCTCATTTTTTTCTGACTTCACTCTTAATGTACCACTCTGCATAATAAACGTAAGACAGTTGATTTCCTGATACATTTGTTCTGTGCTCATTCCTGATTTCCTATCCTAATTTCACATGCCATAAGTATAACATGCTTAACTTATTTAGCCTCATTAAGTCATCTATGGACATCCTTCCAGCTGTGTTTGAGTGAATGCATTTTGCAAAGTGACTTCTTACTTTTCTAATTTAAGTCTTTTTAATCTATGTTCTCACATGAAAAGCATACTCTAAGTTCTTCCCACCTTCCCATTTCTAATTCGGATGAATCAATATAAAATAATGAAATATGGATGATAAGAGATTCTTTGGTTTATTGCAATAAATCATAAAATTAGATATAACTTCTGTAGGTAAAACAAGCAAGCCAAGCCGGGCGTGGTGGAGCACGCCTGTAATCCTAGCACTTGGGAGGCTGAGGCAGGAGGATCGTGCAAGTTCAAGACCAGCCTGGGCTACAGAAGTGAGCTCAAGGCCAGTCTGAAATGCATAGCGAGACCCTGTCTCAAAAAGACCAAAAAAAAAAAAAAAACAAGCAAGCCAAATGACTGTCACCTATTACATTTTCCCTTTACTTATGGATACTTCAGATAAATTTTGATATTTTTATTTTTAAAAAGTTAATAGGAGTAACAAAGTAATTTAATTTAAAAAATGTATGTCTTTGCAAAAACAGAATACAAAAACTTTTGATCATATACATCTGTGGTTACAAGAAATTCAAATAAAAATACTGTTTGAAGATTTGAATAAATCCAAATGGAACTATGGTCTTTTGGAACAAATGTTAACAACTTTCTGGCTTTTGTTCATATTTCTCTGTACAATACCTATTTTAAGAATTTCTGAGTGGTGCTGACCCTAGGGGAGTACATTAGCTTTCTAATATATATGTCAGCAAACCTGGCTTATGAACAGACATTATACTAGTTGCTTAAATGTTAAGTTATATAAATGTCTTATTCATCATTTTTCTTCATCTTCCCCTAGCCCTTTCATGAATCCCCCATCCTCTGGTCCACAGCCTAAATGGTAAGATCAAAAGGCTAAAATACTAATGATATTTTGGAAGGAAGAATAGATGCAATCCAGATGGATGAAAACCTTTATCTGATTCCTGAGAACATGACCACACTTAACTAATGCATTAATTTTGGTCAATGGTTTCTCTGTTCCTTTACTTTTATGAATTCTGCCAAAATGTCTTCTAAAATTCGAAAAGGAACCACTTATAAAATAGTATTTATACTGAATGAGATCCATAAAAACACTCTGCTCCAAAAAGCTTATGCTAAAATTGAAAATATTAACTTGTTCAGCATTATCATAACCGAGGGAGGTAAACAGTGGGACAATAGCACTATTTTAAGTTTGTGTTCAGGTCAGGTGAATGCTGACAGTATTTACTCTAAACCAAAGTGGAAGCCAGGAGTGTGCTGTCTAAGATATGCTTCTTTGAATGTGAATGAACACTTGCTTGATTTTATGTTGTGATGGATAAATTCAGAAATAATCCAACTGACTTTCTATCACTTAAATAAAGATGCTTAGTTACCACATGTCAATTTTCAATAAAGTCTCTAGAATAAATATAAAACTTTAATGATCTAAGTAGCATTTTCCAAAGTAGCCACATGCTGCAGTAGAAATAATAATAAATAATAAATCAAGAGGATCAAGATTTTCATCTTAGATTTGGTATATTTGAGACCATGGCCTAAGGCCAATTAATAAATATTCATTTGGAAAAACAATATCTAACAGACACCATTGCTATCATTACAACTTCCCTGAAAAGATCTCAGCGTTTTCAAGAGATGATAGATACAATATTCTGTACAACTTATGAATATACACTTTATAGTCAATGGATGGTAAAACTAAACTGATTTCTACAGAAATAGCACACACACATATGGTCTGACATACCGAACTCCTACATTGTACTATGTCTGAAGCCCTCTTTATCTGTGGATATTAACTTATCTCTTCAGGGCAACCATAAGTGACAGATACCATACAATATTCTTTAACGGACATGGGACTTGATGACAACAGTTGTTTTTGCTGCTCTATTTTTTTCTTTTACCAGAAATTCTATAGTTGGCATGGACGACATGTTTGCAATTATTGAAATGAGAATCCAGGTTGATTTGAAAACACAATCAGGTGCACTTTTGCTTGTTCAAAAAATCTGCAAATTATTTACAATGAAAGCATGAAAGGCTGTTGGCTCTGTAGTGGCATATTCAATTCTGTATCAAATTTCTTGATTAAATTTTTATAGTTTTATAAGGTCTATAATTCTGTGCTATTCAAATAAAAACAAAATACTCAGAAATTCTGAAGCAAATACTTATTCTTTATTATTATGTTTTGATAAAGGAAGAATTGAACTAACTACTGCTGTTTTCTAAGTGGATTAACTAACCTTTAATATATTAATATTTCAATTTAATCAAATGCCTTGATTCTAAACAGATAAAATTTGAAATGAACTTTCAAGATTGCATAAATAAATTTCACTATGTTATGTAACAGCCTTCCAAATTTTAACATAGTCTTAATAGAATGTATATTCAAAATTATAGCAATACTAACTTACCGGCAGTATTACCAAAAATATCAGACTGTATAACTTGTGCATCCAGCAACAACTGTAATGAGTTCAATATTGTACAAAGTTTCATGCAGACTGTAAAAAATATTTCAACAACCTTGACCTTTGTACCTTGTAATGAAAAGAGTAAATCTTAGTCATGAGCTTCAAATAATTTCATAGATATGCTAAAGTGATATCATTAGGTGTTCTCCCTACATGCATTGGCTGGTGGTAGAGGAATAGGATGTTGAGACAAAGTATCTGACACTTGCACCTTAAAAGGAGAGACGTTTATTTTGGCTCGCACTTTAAGAGGTCTCATTCCATGGTCTGCTGTCCCCAAGGTAGAAGCACCACAGAGAAGAGTGTCGTGAGACAAGGATGCTCCCTTCCTAGTGGCCAGAAAGTAGAACACAGGAAAAGGAAGAGCTAAAGAATGAGGGGCCAGGAATCAGATATGAGAGCTACTTGGACCATTCAGAGGTGTACTTTATTAATCTCTCATAGAAATTAAGTTGACCATCAAAATTAACCATCACAGTAGTATATAAAGACAATCAGGTGTAGACAAGATAGCTCAGTGGACTAAGTGCTTGCTTAGGCAAATAAGGGACCAAAGTTCAGTTCCTGGCACTACATGCCCCAACAGGTCTCATGTGCTGAGCCCTTGATGGAGTCTGCACTTGGTGGCTCACCCCTGTCATCCCAGCACTAGAGAGGCTGAAAGCAGTAGGATCATTACTTTGTAGTGAAACTTTTCAAAAAAGAAAAAGAAAGAAAAAAAAAAAACCAATCTGGACAGGAATAATTTTCACAATACACCTAAAATCTATGTCATATGGCTCAACAGAATGTTTAACTGACATAGATTATAAATTCTAATATTTTCCAATCTGAATGCCTACATCAATACATTTTTAAGAAATATATTAATTTCAGTATTATACAATTGACAGAGAGGAATATGGCTGGATTAGGATGTGTGAATGTGATGATACTGTCATTAAGGAGTTAGATTATGGAAGCCTCGCCCTGATAATAGGTGCCACCAATCAACAGGCTTATAGTATGGATAGAATTTAAAGAACAGAAGAAGGCAGGCTTGCTGCTGCTGCTTACTGCTTCTGCCACTGCTTTTGTTGCTTTCTGTGCTCTGCCTTCTCATCATGCCATAAACTGCATCTCCCCTGAGAAGTCCATCTACCATAATGCCCTGCACTGCAACCAGCCAACTATGGATGGAATCCTCTACAGCTGTGAGATGAACCAAGCATTTCTTCCTTTAAATGTAAGAATGGGGCACTTTGTTTCTGTAAGAGGAAAAGAAACCAAGGCAATCACAATGAGAGAAATAAAAGGCTTAAAGGACTCAGGCAAAGGAGTCAGCCATTGCTCACTGAAGGAAAGCACCAAGGGTATTTGGCTATAAACTAGAAAAGATGAAAGAATGTCTTTGCATACAGTCAGGGAAGAGTGAATTGAGATAGAGGGAAGAAATATTTACTTATTTGGGGGGGGAGAGGGGTAAAATTAGGAAGACTTTTAATTAATGACCCAGGATTAATTAATAACCCAGGATAAAAGAATGTCTTGCTTTGCTTGCCAGTTTCCAATGCCTATGAGATCAGTGGAAGAAATATATGCATATAAGCAAGGAATCGCCAAAGGACTAATTGTTATTTTTATGAAGTTGTGACTTTACCGATGAATACAATGACTTACTGAGCTAGGCTGACCTTAATAGAGAACACTTTCTATTCTCTCTATGCTAGAGATAGCCTCCAATCTAGTGCCAGAGTGTGTAGAAACATGTAGTCTTATCCTGTGGTAGAAGTCGCCTTTCTAGTAAAACAGTGGCTTACATTAGGCTTGTTCAATTATATTAGCAGAAAAATAAAGTTAGGTGGTCTTTTTTTACTTTACCTAATTAATTCAACAAATCTTTAAATGGAGCTATAAATTCTTGAGATACATAAAGAAACAAAAGAAAAATCTCCAAAGCATACTGCAGTAGGTTTGTGTGCATCATACAGGCATGTGCACATTTTTTCTTTCTTTCTTTATAACTGAAACCATTCACGAACTATCAGACTTTAACCCCTCTGGCCCAAGATATTTAATTGATTCCCAACTTTCAGTTATAATACTTGGAGAGATTATCCTGCAATTAGAAACAGTCTAGCCTAGGAAAACAAAAATAAGCAGACAGAGATTGGCCAGCCAGCTGGCTCAGCAAGAGAGGACAGAGAGAAGTCCCTGCTGCTGTGCAGGATTAAATATATGAGTATTTTTCCCAAACTAAACATAGGCTCTTCCAGAAAGAGGGATAACCTGGGACATTTTACTTTCTGACTGCTTTATTGACTGGAGGGGTAAGTAAGACCCTGAAAATAAGTCTGAGTGGATTATTTAAAAATAGTCAGGGTAATGCCAAGAAAAGCCTAAAAAACAAAAAACACCTGTTGTGGGAAACACATTTCATAGTTCTATATCAAAGTAAGAGTCTCAGTAAAGAAAAGAAACTTTATTCGTTAGGAATAGTGGCATATCTCTACAATTGGGAGACTGAGACAGGAAGATTCCTGACTTTAAGGCCAACCTAGTGAGTTCAAGGCTAGCCTGCTCTACAAAAGGAGAACTTGTCTCAAAAGACAAACAAAATAAAACCTCATAGAAACATTCAAAAAAGATAGAGTTGTATTTAAACACCAACGAAATGAAGGGAAAAAAAGTATAAAATTGTCGGGTGTCAAGAACAACCCTTGAGAGAAATGTCTGCCTCCTTACTTCTCTGCCCTCCTTGATCTTATGTGGACGGCCCTGGAGCCAGAATGATTAGCAACTAGCAAGAGGAAGGGAAAGGCGTGAAACCATAGCATACATCCATCACTACATAAAGATTCTGCTCTCTGTTCCTTAATTCCTCCCCATATATCTGTCCATTTCATGTCAAAGAGAAATTTTTAACTTTAAGGTATGAAATGCTAATAATTGGATGAAAACAAACACAAGAATTGAGCGATGCTTTAATTGTAAATGTCTGTAAATGATTTTATTTGTATGTGATATAAAACATCTTGGGCTTGCTTGTGTTTTATTTTAAATGCAAGGAAAAACACTAAAACACAGTTATTGAAGAAAATGTAGTCTCTTCAATTACAAGTGCTGCAAGAATAGGATATCCACAGGGGGAAGGGTGAAGCACAATTTCTATCTCTCAACACACACACACACACACACACACACACACTAAGTGAAAGGTTAAGTATAAGATCTGAAACTATAAAATTGCAACAAGAAAGAAGGGGCAAATGTTTCAAGACATTGTAGTGCATAACATTCTGAGGGAGTACGACCGCAAAAGCATGAGAAACACAAGCGAACACTTCACAAATAGAACTAATCAAACAAAATGCTCCTGCACAGTAAAAGAATGAAGAGAGCCAAGAGAAAACCTATGGAACAGAAGAAAGGATTTGCAAACCACATGGTTGGTCAAGGATTAATATCCAAAATATAAAATGAATTTAAAGAACTCGGTAACAAGTAATGGTACAATTAAAAATAGACAACAGACATAAATAGACATTTATCAAAACAAGATATACAAATGCCCAACAGAAATATAAAGTTCTCAACATAGCTGGGCGTGGTGGTGCATGCCTGTAATCCCAGCACTCAGGAGGCTGAGGCAGGAGGATCAGTGCGAGTTCGAGACCAGCCTGGGCTACAAAAGTGAGCTCAAGGCCAGCCTCAACTACATAGCGAGACCCTGTCTCAAAAACAAGAAAACAAAAAAACAACAAAAAAATAAAGTTCTCAACAAAATTGGTAACCAAAAATGCAAATCAAAACCATAATGAGATCACCTCATTTTTGTTACATGAGCATTATCAAAAATAATTTATAAGTAGGGCTAAAAATGTGAAAAAGGGACCTCTTACACACTGTTGGTGGGAGTGAACACTGATACAGCTATTAGAGAGAACAATACAGAACTTCCAAAAATTAAAGAATAGTGCCCTAATATCATGAAGCAATCCATTTTGGGATATATGTGTCCGAAGGAAACTAAATGGGAACACTGAATGTACATCGGTACTCTTCTGTTTATTGTAACACTTTTCACAGTAGCCCCAAAACAGAAACACCTAAGTGTTTATAAACTGGTGAATGGATAAAGAAAATATGCTCCATGTACAATAGAAAACTATCCATCCATAAGAATAAAGTTCCATGGCAGAAACAGAGGACAGAACTGGAGCTTGTCATATTGAGGGAAACAAGCCAGGCCCTGAAAACAAAAACCCATATGAGATAACCTCACTCAAAGGTGCAGTGCAAAAATGTTAGCCTCATAGAATTTGAACTGGTGCTTGCCAGAGGCTGGGAAGAGTAGAGGGAACAGGAGGAGGATGAGGAAAGTGTGGTCAAGTGCTAGAAAACAGGAGTGCAAAGGTCTGACCTGACATAATGTTGCACTGCAGCGTGATCATAGAAAATGATAGTGTGCAGAATATTTTAAGAAATCTAGAAGAAAGGACTCAGAATGATTTATACAGAAAACATTAAATAAAAAATAGATGTTTATCCTAATTTCAATATTATATAATGTACATACATATTGAAACTTCATCATTAAGTACAAGTTTGGTTGATGTAAAAATTTAATTTAAAATACTAGATTTCCGAATGCAGTGTGACTTACACAAGCCTGAATTTTACATCAAGACCGTTCTTGTATTCCTTGTATATCTTGTATGCACGAATGGCTTCACGTCTATCTTTCTATCATCACTTCTCCTTTACTTCCTGTTATTCCTCTCATTCCTGGGAATATGGGAACTCCAAAATGTTCTGACTTCGATTTTACCTTTAAATATCTTACCAGTTCTGATGACACTGTTCAAAGTTTAATTGCTTAATGTGGATTGCTAGGTTTGGCTTCACTCCATCACTGAGAGGCTTGGCTTTTAAGGCCTTCCAGAAACCTTCTCTACTCTTCTATAAAAGAATGCAAGGTTGCTCCTCCTCCTGGTGTGATGTTTATGTCATGGCATGAGAATTCCCAGTGTTCTGCTACCTCTTCCTTACAAAAATCCCCTCTCCGATGAAACTGTGTCAGTACCTTAGCTCATCTGCCTCTGAGCACATCACTCTCATGGGAAAGACATTTACTGAATCTTTACTTGTCCTAGATCCTTTTGCCTATGATCTAGCCCTGAAATCATTGAATGAAACAAGACTGGTATGAGTGTAGCCTTGAGAAGCATAAATAAATGTCAAGTGTGAGAGCTTCACACTGGACAGATTTTTAAATTTAGAAATAGATGTGTATGACTGAACAGATAGCTCAACGAACTAAGCGCTTGCTGAGACAAGCCCAGGCACTGGAGTTCGATCCTGGTGACACAGGCTGCACAGGACCTGCCCCTAGGTGCGCTGAGCCAGCCACTGCGTCTGCTCATGGTAGCGCATGCCTCTAATCACAGTGCTAGAGAGGCTAAAAACAACAGGATGATCACTAAGTTGGAGCTGTGCAGTGAGACCCTGTACCAAATACATCAAAAACAACAGTGAAAAAAAATATATATAGTATAATCACTACATTTGAGAGTATAGGTCAGATTGCCATAAAATCAAGCAGTAGGTGAGGATATAGGAAGTGGAGGCAGAATGTCTGCGCTGTTATGAGGTGTAACCTTGCAAAAGAAGAAATAACTAGGGATTTTTACTTAATGAGGTGACAGAGGCAAAAAAGGGAAGATTTGTACCTTTCTAAAATATTATGACTTAAAACAATTGGTGACTGAATGACAGAAAGGATGGAGCATATAGCCATACGACAGAGACAGGGAAGTTCTCAGATAATTAAAGTTCTGCTTCTGCATTTCCACGTCTCCCTAGAAAGCGTGTGTGGTCCACATGACTACTGTAGCTAATGGACCCAAAGGAGAAAAGCTGTGTGCCAATGCCACCCAGCATTTTATACAACCACTTCTCCACAGCCAGGGTCACCTTGAATTCTCATGTGCCTGTGGTCGTACCCTCAGATGGAAAGTGCTCTTATCTTCAAAGTACCAGATACTTCAGTTGCATGCTGCTATACAACAAATTACCCTATGCAAACATGTGTTATCTTATAATTTCTTTGGGAAAAAGGGCATAGATGGTTAACTTTGTACCTTATATCCAAATTTTCATTTATGATGCTGCGAAGGACAGGGAGAAAGCTTGGTGGTCTAAGTCCCTGCCTGGCAAGTGTAAGGACATGGGTTCTATTCTGGGTACTGCATGCTGCGCTGGCCCTGTGACCAGCTGGCCACTGAAATCAGGCATGAGAGTGCACTCCTGTAACCTCAGAACGGGGAGGCTGAGACCAAAGGATCACTATGAGTCGAAGCTGTGTGACAGTCACTACCAAATAAATAAATAAATTTAATATATCTAAATAAATAAATATCCAGATTTGTTTAAAAAAACTGCTGCGAAGCTATTCTCTGAAGCTACAGTGTCCTCTGAAGGCTCAGCTATGGTGGCAAGGATCTATACATCTGCTTACATATTTCAGTCCCTTACCAGTGGTGCTTCTCTGCAAGGTTCATTGATAACAATGGCTGTTGGCTTCCCTTAGAGGAAGTAATACAAGAGAAAATGAGAAAGAGTCTTTAGGATGACCACTGTGGTCTCTCTCATCTTCAGAGTGACAGTTTATCAATCTGCAATAGTACTGATTGCTTAACCTAGTCCATACTCAAGAAAGTATAGGATATTTGAGTACAAAGGAGTAGGCATCTGTTAATTTTCTTGTTGCTGGGACAAAATATTCTATACTCACACTTTTTTTTTAAATGGGAAAACTTTATGATGGCCCACATCTCAGAGGTTTCAGTTATGGCTGGCTGGCTTCTAGGCAGAGACCTCATAACAGAAAAGCATGGCAGGACATGCTCCTGTGTAGTGGCCAGGAAAGAGACAACAAGGGAGAGGCACCTCCGAAGACACAGCTCCGGGCCCCATCTCCTCCAGCTGGATCCCTTCTGCTCGCAGCACTCCAACTGTGACTGACCCATCCATGAGCATCGCATCTCCTGACCCAGTCACTCCAGGAGTCTCTCAGTGCTGTCCGGTTTATAATGGGCTGTACCATCGTTAAGGCCATGATGCAGATGAAGGAGAATACCCCTCCGCCTGCAGCTTTAAAGGAGTGAAAACAAACTCTTCAGCTGTCGTTGAGATTTTTAGGTTGCTACTTCAGTATCCCCTCATCTGTCATGAATAGTAAAAGAGATAGAATTTCACTGAATCATCCAAGAGAAATCATGAAAGCCAGTGGAAATGGATGGACCTAGTAAGTCACACATCAAAATGGTATTACAATGTTATGCTTGTAAGAGATTTTGTAAAGTAATTGAATACACTAATTTAGACATTATACGTATCTAAGTATGTATACCTTTTTTGAGGTTATTCTGTATGGTGTTCAGTACCATTAGTCTCCTAGTTATCTCTGTGATAGAATCTTTTCTCTCTGGTGATTATCTAAGGCTGCCTGACTGCATGACTGTTAAAACATGTCTAGAGACCTTACAAACAGATGGTTCTTTGGATCCTCCCACAGGCTGTTGGCATAAGAGTGTAGCTCACAGCTCTCTGAGATCTTCTATGCCTCTGCTTCATCCATTTAGTTACCAAAATTGATTTCAGTTTTTTTCTCACACCTCAAGTTTTGATAATCTAAAGTAGGTCATTCTGTGGCATCTAAAACACACACAGTAGCTCTGTTCAGAGAGAGTGTAGAGGCAGACACTTTGAAAGCATTCAAAGTAAAAGCCAACCCTAGGAACAGAAACATAAAATGTATTCAAGTCATTTTGCAACAAAATACTGTAGAACTAGCTTCTCTAATATACTACAATATGAAGTGATGTTGAGTATTCATTCCCATATGGTAGTGGTGGTGGCAAAGGTCTAGCACCTGTGTGGCAGTAGGCTCTTCATATCATTGAAAGACATCTCTGGCTTAGGCTACATATTGGATTTGAACAATATAAGAAGTATTTGCATTGTCTTCATGCCAGGGAACCGATTCCCTGTATCCATCATATTTCAGCTACTTCACACTGAGCACCAACCTCAAAAGTCACCTCAATGAGTTGTGTTGACTAAAATAGTACCTACCTCAAAATTTGCATCCTACTAGAACCTGTAACTTTAGAATGGTTTGGAACTCAGATCTTTGTGGATGTATTCACATTAACATGAAGTCCTGCTAAATTAGAGAGGCCCTTAATCCAAGAGGAATAAGGTCCTTACAAGAAGAAGAACATTTAGACAGCAGACATAGAACACAGGGAGCATCTGTTTAAAGGCAGAGCATGAGACTAGAGCAATGCACCTGTATGCAAGAAAGAGACAAAAACGCTGGCAAGTGCTGAATAGAGAGGACAGATTGGCCCTCAGAACCTCCAGAAGGAGAGAAGCCTGATAAGACCTTGATTCTGAACTTGCAGCCCCCATAACTAAGACAAAATGCATTTTTTTGATTCACTCAATTGTGGCAATTCATGCTGAAATCCTTTAAAAAAAAAAAAAAAAAAAAACTAATAGGAGAGGAAGAGGAAACTGTCAGGGAAATTTGGCCAGTTTGCCTCACTCTTTCAAAACTCAATGGCATCTTCTGCTCTAGCTCCACCCACAGTCTTGGAGCCAATCCCAGATGAAGCCCACTTCCACCTGCAGTTCCATGTCTAACACCCACCACATCCCAGCCTCAGCGTCGGCCTCGTTCCCAAGGCTTAGCAGTGTTTATGGTGCCTCTCCTAATGCAATGAGAAAGCAAACTCCAGACCAGGTCCTTCTTAGGTACTATTCCCTTAGGCTTTAAGAATAAGTTAGTTATTGTTCTGTGGAAAGTCCCATCAGCTAGAGTTTCAAAATAGCTCTACAAAACAAAAAATTTCCTGCTTTCAAAACCTATGTAAGATCTTTGCTTCCTTCTATTTTCTATTTATTGTCTTAATTTTATTATTTCACTTCCTTTCCATTTAAAGTGGACTTTCATCTTTTATTTTAAGGTAAAAATCCAACAATCACAACTCTTAGAAGAAACATGCTGTTAGGCAACAGTTTTTACATTAGACACAAAAATGTATAAATGAAAAAAACAATAGAAGAATGACTTAAATATGCTACAACATAGATATACCTAGAAAATGTTAAGAGAAAGAAGACCGTTACAAAATACTGCACACTGTAATTCCACTTAGTAGTTGTTGAGTGCTAGTGAAGGGCACGGGCACAAGGAGGGATTGTTAAAGGATAGGAGGTTTATTTGGGTAATGATGAGAATCATACCAAATGAAACTGAGATGATGTTTACCCAATTCTATGAATATACTAAACACCACTAAGTTGTGAAGAAAAAATTACCAAGGGAACATAGTTGAAGACTTTGTTTGAAGTTGAACTTTATTCAAAGTTTAACATTTAAATGCAAAATGAACTGGGAATAACACTCAGATGAAAAATTGGGAGAAATCCTATTTCAAACATAATATAAAATAAATTATCTATCCTGGCATGGTGATGCACACTTTTACTTCCAGGAGTGCCGGGAAATTGAAGCAGAAGGGCAAATATTTTAAGCCCAGCCTGGAAATTGTAGTGAGTTAGGGAGACCCCGGCTCAAAGCAAAGAAAGGACTGAAGGTACAGCTAACAGAAAAGCCTTGGGTTCAGCCTCTACTTCCAGAACAAAAGCTATCTAAAGGTGCTCTTATTTTATTAAGTAAGTATGCTTTCAGGATTAATAGTGAAAAAGATTTGTTTGAATAAATATATTTATGATAAAAATGAATACTCTTCAATTGAAAATATTTTTATAAACAACGTTTTTGCTTAATGAGAATCTTAAATCAAAACTCTCTTGGCATTATCTCTTGGGTCTGGTCTAACTTCTGGTTGTAGATAGGGTATTTTCGATACATCAGCTTTCTCAGATTCATTAGATTCACTGGCATCCGCAGGTGGACATTTTCATCACAATTTTCCTTCCCTACCCTTCTTACTTCACTTTCACTTTCAGACAATTACTATGGAACATAGAAAAGATATTTTATTTTCCTTTCTTACCAGTGTTTAGAAATCAGGAATGTTATGGTACAGGGTTATGCTTCCTTCAGACCAATGTCATATTTTCAGGGACATCTATGGTTTCATGCTTTATATGGGAATCAAGAAACCTCAGGTCCCCCTCTCTACTTTTATGCTTTTTAAAATACAGAATGTACACCAGCATATTTCTTTTCTTTCTTTTTTTTTATCTTTTTGAGACAGGGTCTCACTATGAAGTTCAGGCTGGCCTGGAATTCATTTTTGTAACCCAGGCTGGTCTCGAACTTGCACCAATCCTCCTGCCTCAGCCTCCCAAGTGGTGGGACTACAGGCATATGCCACCACGCCCAGATACACCAGCATATTTCAATATAATAGTTTCTTCCCACTTGTTTAAATTGAAGCATTTAAAATTCAATTTGTAGTAATTTCTTCCAAATTGAAAAACATGTTTGTCTAATGTTGTATTAATGATACATGACTTTATTTTTTATTTTTATTAGTTCACTTTTGCAGTACACAGTAATTAAATTCATCATGACAGATCTGTACTTGCGCATAATACTTTGTAATTCTTTTTCCATTCCTTTCCCTCCATTCTCCTTCTATTTCTTAGTCTCCCTTTTACAAAGGTCAGTCTCTGTTTCCAATTATTTACCTTTTAGTTGGCTCTTCATTTATAAACTGGGCTTCTCATATAAAAGAAAACATGCAATATTTATGATGGTATGTCTGACTTGTTTCTTTTAACATTACAGACTCAAAGTGCTTACATTTCCCTACAAATGAATCAAGTTTATCTTCCTTTGTGGCAGAGTAATATGTAGTAAAAGTAAATATGAACTGAATACAATCATTCTTTTTGGAAGTCAAGGACAATTGCATTGCCTTCTGTGATTTTCAGTGTATTCACAATTTAATGACACAGAAAAGGTCATTTGTCATTACCTTGCGGTTGAATAGCATATATACCACATGTTAGAGATATTGCACCATACTAAAAGGAACCTGAGAGCATTCTCATACAATAAAAGGGGAAATATAAAGTATTTTTGACGGAAATCAAAAGAGACTCACATTAATGAGTATTATGAACTATGAAGTTCCATAAAATCATCAGAATGAACTATTTTCCTTTCCAAGAACATATGTGAAACACTTCCTCTTTATTTCTTCCACAAAGCTATTAAGGATCTTTCCTTTCGATGACTGAATGCCTACAGTTTCAAGCAAGGGAATCCCTTTGAAGTCAGGTTGAAACAGTGTCAGAACTATAGGAAAAATTAAAACACAGAAAGGAGTTTTTAAAAGTGTAGAAAATGCCTTCATAAAGTAGTGCTTTGAAAAAGTAAAAGGCTTCAACACTACAAATTGTAATGTTGGTTGGTTGCTTCATTTTGATTTGGTGACAGAAGGAGAGATTTACAATCTGAATGTTTTCTTCTTAACTAGAACCGAAGTGAAGATTTCTTTTAGCTCTCCTGGAGATATGAACATTTTTTATTTATACCATGTGTTTCTTTTTATAGAGTTTTCACTTGAAAGACAATTTCAGGAAATGTTTAAATTTAATGGCCATGTATGTAGATTTCATATTTGATTTTACATATTATTCTAAGCATAACATTTCAAAGTACTATATAAAATTTAAAGAGAATAGATCAATCATTATTAAAATTTATTATAGCCTACACAAGGTCTACTAATATTTCAATGGCTATGTATTTTTATTTGAAAACAGGTTTCCAGGAATTTTTATTGTCCATAAGCTTTATTTTGTTCAATTGTTTTTAAAAAATCATGTTCTTATTAAGGACTAAAAAAATGCCTACTAATTACTTGGGACAAACTCATGCTATAATTCTTGCTGCCCCATTGACGAAAATTGAGCAAAAAAGTGCATCTGTGAGAAGACCTGTATTTGACAATTACTGAGGATAATTTTAGACATCTGTAGTATTAAAATTTTCTGTGGAAAGATAACTATTTTAAAAAGTCTAGAAAAGCTTCACAGAGGCAAGCTATTTTTTAAAAAAGGTTAATAAAGTGTAGTTTAAATTACTTAGAATTAGGGGCTGGGGAGGTAGCTTCATGGCATGAGTATTTGCCTGGCAAGTGCAAGGTCATGAGTTTGAACCCTGGTCCCGCAAAAAAAAAAAAAAAAAAAATTACTTAGAATTCACCTCTTGTGAAGAAATGCTCCACATCACTAGCTATTCGTGAAATGCAAATCAAAACAACACTTAGATACCACCTCACCCCAGTAAGGATGGCTATCATAAAGAAATCAACCAGCAACAAATGCTGGAGAGGCTGTAGGGAAAAAGGAACCCTTCTCCACTGCTGGTTGGGATGAAGATTGGTGCAACCATAATGGAAAGCAGTGTGGAGGATCCTTACAAAACTAGAATTGGAAGTTCCGTTCTATCCAGCTATCCCCCTACTGGGAATTTTCCCAGAAGAACTGAAAACTTCATACCATAGCGATATCTGTGCACCTATGTTTATAGCAGCCCAATTTGTAATAGCCAAATCTTGGAAACAACCAAAATGTCCATCATTTGAAGAATGGTTAAAAAAAAAATGTGGTATTTTTATACAATGGAATACTACTCATCCATAAAG
>PVJA010045045.1:0-15829 GCA_004027025.1 Myocastor coypus
GGGGAGGGGAGGGAAAAGAAAAGAAAAGAAAAGAAAAGAGCTCCTGAGTACCAGCTCTGGGCTCCCTACCTTCCTCCAATGGGAGTGCTCTATACTCATTTTTTCTCCTTTCTCAATCAAATAATTATGCTCCTCCATTTCTCTTCCCTATACAATAAAGTGACTTTGTCTCTCCTTCTAAACTTATATCTCATTCTTTCATTGGTAATTGGTATTTTTTTTTTCTTTTACAGGATATAGATTAAAAAAAACTATGGGAGGGACCCGGCAGAATGGCCCAGTGGTCTAAAGCGCCTGCTTAGGAAAGCTTGGGCGGCTGCAGGGACCGCGGTTCAATCCCCGGCACCACATGCTGCACCAGCCCTGCCCTCAGGGCAGGCTGAGCCGGCCATAAATAATAAATAAACAAACACAAGTTCTAAAACAAGAAAAAAATAAAAATAAATTCTTTAAAAATAAAAATCTACCCCTCCTGAAATTGGAAGACACGACCGAGCAGAGGCTGTCAGGATTCGGAGATGTGGGGAAGGACGGGTGATGGACTCCACAACGACAGCATCTTGGGAGGACAGAACCAGTCTGCACCTGGATGTGGCAGTGGTTACATAAGCCTATGCTTGGCTTAGAACTCCTAGTATGTACATGGAGAGAATTTTGCTCTGTCAATTTATTTATTTCCTTTTAATTTATTTATTTGGTACAGGGACTCACTATGCAGCTCAGACTCCTAGTGATCCTCCTGTCTCAGTTCCCCAGAACTGGGATTACAAGCTTGCGCCACCACGTCGGGTTTTGGTGGTCAGCTTGGTGCGGGGCCAACATGGTGTGCAGTCCTCAACCAAACCTGGGTCCTTGCACTTACCAGGCAGGCAATTAAACCACTGAGCTATCTCCCTGGCCCTGCTCTGTCAATTTAAAGTAAATAAATTAAAATAATAAATTGAGAATAATAAAAGTAAATGGCTCAGTTTTCTGTCACTTTTTAGTTCACAAAATACTTTCTTTCGGATCTTCCAGCTCAGAAATCACAACCACGAGGTGTAACACGATGCGCCTGGTGAGGACCGGTATGGTTCCTCTTCCCTGTTTCTTCAGTTTCAAGCTCTGCATGTTTGTCATCACCCATCACAAGGTGATCCCAGATGTCCTTTTTTTCCTCTAAAAAACCATATAAATGTTTACAGCAGGGAGCAATTCTTATGTTGTCTATGTTTTGTGTTTTGTTTTGTTTTGTTTTCTCCAAGTTTCTATGTCAACCTGCTCACATTCCTGGGAATGTTTATGTTTTCTCAGAGAAATAAAAATAAAACAAAACACAATTGAGTCAATAACCAATTCATGGGAAGCAGTTATTAGACCGGCTTTTTAAATAAATCATCAGAAAAGTAAATTGCTGTAGATTATAAAGCATTCATTCATGCACTTGATCCTTCGACACACATTTACTCAGCTATACCATGAGCAGTGCTATGGCTTGGAACAAGTCATTCTTTCCACTGGAAAAACACTCTCTACAGCAGTGGTTCTCAACCTTTCTAATGCTATGACCCAGCAATACAGTTCCTCATGTTGTGGTGACCCCAAACCAAAAAATAATATGTTGAGAAATATTTATTACTAATTCCAATAAATAACATTTCACCATAGCATAGCATGAGCTTAAGCATCTATTTTCCGGTGGCTTTAGGCAACCCCTGTGTTTTGGTCATTTGACCCCCGCCGGGGTCGTGACCCACGGGCTGAGAACCGCTGCTCTATAGCTCCTTCTTGCTAATGCCTAGTCACCCTTCAGCCCTCACCAACAATGCCACTTTTCCTATAATGTCTTCCATAGCCTTCTCCTACATGCTTGCTTCTGTGCTTCCTGGAAACCCCAGCATGATGGACCTTGCTCTGCATTGCTGTCTATCTTCCTCACCAGACTGTGGGCCCCAGGGAGGATGGAGCACCATAAAGAAGCCTCACTCATTCCCTCAACTGTTACCCATAAGCCCCTTCTCCATGTTATGCAAAGGAAACTCTATATCCCATGGCCACTAAAGCTTCTCATCTAAAAGTAAGCGCAAGGTCAGACAGGAATTGCATCCCTTGCTGATGCTGCATCACAGAACATTGAGGGAGGCAGAGCAGCAGGGGAAAGGGGGAGCATGGACTGCTTTCCTGGGAGCCAGGAGCATCGGAGCAGAGACCTGAACTGGGCTTTATTCAAATGCTATTTGCACAGCAAGGGCTTCCTGAGAACCTGGGTTTTTGTTTTGTCTTATTTTTTGTTTTTGTTTTCTAGGCTGGAAGTCTACTCCTGGCCCTCATAGCTTGATAAGAAACCTGGGCCCATTCTAATCCAAGCACTCTAGGCCCTGGGCCCACTGTGACAGGAACCACTGGGGTGCTGCCTGCTGGCACCGAGGCAGACCTCCCACTTTATTGCTGACAACCTGAGCAAACCTCTCCTGGGCAAGAGGCAATGGGAAGAATTTTGTTTTGGAACCCAAGCTGGTATTTAGATTTCAAACTAATAACCTGCCAGTCTCTGGCTATCTGAGAAGTTGGCTTCCTTTGACTCATAAAGTGCCCTTTATGTGTAGGAAGTGACATAAAATATCATTCCATCTTTGCCCTGAAATAATCCTGCCTGGAGCATGAAATGGGCCTTTATGGTACATCAAAGGCCCAGAACTGTATCCTTTTGTAAACCTTTGATATTTTAATATTTGGCCGATGGAATTATTATCTCTTCAATCCAGAGCACTTGTTTATTTTCTTGGTAATATCTCTGTCACTGCTTCCGTGGTGAGAGGGCCGTGTGAGGAGCGAGTGCCTCCCCTCTGAGCAGCTCCAAATTGCGATGTCTTCTACCTTTTATCTCAAAAAACTGAAGAACTCAGTGTTTGCACTTCTTCAGGCCACGACTCCTAAGGGGAATGCTAGACAGCACCGCACCTAGCTCGCATGGCTTCTCGGGAGCCAGCCAAGCTCCTTCTGTGGACTTCCATGGGACATCTGGATCACGGGAAATTGGTTTTGAGTCTGAAACAGGAGCCAAAACATTATTATCAGATATGTGCCCCTTACATTCAACTTGGAGCTACTGAACGCCTCCTACATTTCCCTTTTTAAGTTAGAAACATGGGTGCAGCCTGAAATCCCTTTCCCATTTCTTTATTTATTCAAGAATTATTTATTGCCTCAGGCACCAGGCAGGACAGCAGGGCACCAGCCATGAGTTTGCCCTCACAAATCCTTTCATCTAGGCTCTCCCTTCCCACTCCCGTCCTTCTTACCCTAACTTATTACCGAGCCCTGTGGATTCTGCCTCCCCACGCCTTCTCAGATCCACCCCCCCATAATCTCTGTCACTGCCGTGCAGAGCACCTCATCTCCTCCCAGATGGATTACTACAACCGACGCCTAATGGGATTCTTGGCCACGAGTGTTACTGCCTGAGATCCATGTGTCGCCCAGGGCTACCCATCAACCTAAAAGTCAGATCAACTTTATCCGTGGTCTGCTTCAAACCTCTCAACCCCAAAAGCCTTCATGGTCCAGGTAAAGAACAAAGAAAAGTGAAGCAGCAGGGAAGGATTGGTCAGGGTGGGAAGACCACAGAAAGTAGCGACGAACACTGCATGATTCATCCAGGTCACGGCCTGTGTTGACCACGCAAAATATGTTTGGCACAATGCCAAGCCACGAACCTGCAAGCTCTGGCTGAGAATAAATTCCCACTCCTTCATTTCTCACTCCAGCGGCCCCAGGATCAGGCCTGGACCAAACTGTTCTTTTCTCATTTCTCACCCCCAGCATCCTTCATCTCAGCTTCTAGTCTGTGCTGTAGCTGTATTAAATTACTTATTTTAGTAACCCCAAACCCATATATGTTCATGCCTTTATGCATTTGCTCGCAGAGTTATATTTCCTTAAAATTGTCCCAATTTCTCACCTAGAAAGTTCAGGTTCATCTTAAAAAACGCTTTCTCTAGTGACTTCTCCTATGGAGAATTCCAGAAAATATCCACCACTCTCTCTTCCTACCTTTGTCTTCTGCTGTCTTCCATAGCTCACCCTACGTCACACGGCAGCTATTGCTTGGGGAGTGCCCTGGTATGAAAGTTTGAGTCCCCTGTGGCTGGTGTTTGCTGGATAACACTCTGCAATCTTCTCCACCTGATGCCTTGTACAGAGCAGGCACTTCAGTCAAAATATGAAAAGCTGAATTATCAAATTCAGTGCTAGGTAACTTCACAAACTTCTTATTTAAATGTTACAGGAAGCCGGGCATGGTGGCTCACACCTGTAATCCCAGCACTTAGGAGGCTGAGGCAGGAGGATCGATATAAGTTCAAGACCAGCCTGGGCTACCAAAGTGAGCTCAAGGCCAGCCTGAACTGAACATCAAGACCCTGTCTCAAAAAGACAAAAATAAATAAATAAATAAATAAATAAATAAATGTTACAGGAAAGAACCTGAAAGCTTTGTGTGGGTATCATATTCATTTTCTAACTGGGGAAGCTGAAGCTCAGAGGGAAGAGGCAGGCAGTAGCCTAAAATCACACACACACACAGAAGAGTCATACAGCTACTCAGGTCTTCTAACACAAAGACCAGCCCCCTCCCAACATTGGAGCCCATGTGGTTTTCAAGTCCAGTGCAAACAAACCAGTGGGAAGTTCAGGAAACACAGATACTATTTCTCAAGTAAACTAAATGGTAGAGAAGGTCAGTGACGCTAGAATAAGATAAATAAGGGACCCCCTCAAATACCTCAGAAAGCAGGCGCAGGAGCTGGGGTTTCAACCCCCAGGCCTGCAGTGTTGGCTCTGCGCTCAGGGCACACTGAGACAATTGAGACTAGGTGTGGTGGTGCACGCCTGTAATCCTAGCTCTTGGGAGGCTGTAAACAGGCACATCACAATGAATCTGATCTAGTAGTGGGACCCTGAACATCCTGTAGACCCTCCATCCCCCTTTCTGTAAAAAGGCACAGAAAGAGTAGTGGGTACAAGGTTTATGGCTCTTGCTGAGTGTTCTCTAGCTCAGTTTCACAGAGGTCTTAGTCTGGGACAGCCATTTCCCAACTTACAGTCTTCATATTTACAGGTAGCAGCAGACCCTGCTGAAACCAAGGTTCCTTTCAAATCTGGGCCCCTCTGATTTCAGTCTGAAGAGGCAGCAAGAGTGATACTGCTTGTAGATCCTCCCTTCCTAACCAAAGTCCTACCTCTCTGCACGTACCTCCTGCTTCCCTTTCCCTCTGGAGAGCCCTAGAATCTGGTGGGGAGGGTAAGGGAGAGGCTGTGAACAGAATGCAGAGAGGAGCAAGACTTCGAGCTAGATAGAGCCCAATCCCTTGGTGTCAAGGGAGTAGGGTGTAGGGTGAACGGACCACAGCTCTTCACAAGCACTTGCATTTCCCATTGTCTTTGCTTGTAATATTTAAAATGCAGAGGGCCAGCCAAATAGCTCAGCAGATTAAAGCACCTGCAAGCAGCCACAGGGGCTGGGGTTTGATTTCCAGGCACATGCCTGTAATCCCAGCTCTTAGGAGACTATAAACAGGTGGATCACTATGGGTTCGATCTAGTAGTAAGACCCTGAACACCCTCTGGACCCTTCCCTAAAATACAGAAAGAAAAGAAAAGCATTATAAATAAATAAATAAATAAATAAATAAATAAATAAATAAATAAACAAATAAATAAATAAAATGAAGTGCAGGACTGAGGAATTCACTGACATTGGATAAGGCGGCCTATTCTTCAGTGCACTTGACACTACCCTTTTCTCTAGAGGGGAAGAGCAGAGAAACGGCAGGGGGCAGAAAGAAGAGAAATGAGAAGTTACTGAGCATCCATTCAAAATAATTTGCTGCTTCTATATTAACTTAGATTGCACAATGACTTTCTCCCCCTAAAATTTTACCCCATACTACACACCAGAGACTGGTGACAGCGATCCATGAGAGAACTATTACGATAAATTAGGCCTCATCAACTGTGGATTTTGAGTTTTCTTTCATAAAAATGAGGAGATGGGTATACCACCTAATGCAGCGACAACCCTAAATATCAGTGACTTACAATAATGAAGATTTCTATAACACTGACAAAGAAATAGAGAGGAAAGATGAGTGTGACAGGTAATTCAGAAGTAGACTCCAGCGTGTGCTTAGGCAAGTGCAGGGACTCAGATTCAATGCCCGGCACTGTACGCTGTGCCATCCCTGCCCCTAGGGCAGGCTCAGCCGGCCAGAGTCCGGGCACAGCGAGGCATGCCTGTAATCCCAGTGATGTGAAGGCTGAAAATCAGGAGGCCCATCAGGAGTCGGCGGTGCAATAGTGAAAGCCTGCAACAGCCAAACCCATGAAGAAGGAGAGGAGAAGGAGAATCCATAGGACTGAGGTAACATGGAAGGCATGGCCAAGGGGGAATCGTGGGAGATAGCGCCTCAGTTCTGGCTTAGGTGACAGAGGTGTCACGGATGTGAAGAACAGACAAAGAGAAGTGAAGGAGGCAGCTTCTGTCTGGGGTATTACATTATTTCACATGATCTAAAACAGAACAGCAAAGGTGAGGTAGTCTAGAAACATTAGCACTTGATCTGGCTCAGAATTCTGGAGGCTACAAAGTCTAATAGCAATCAAGGCACTAGTGTCTGATGGGGGCCTTAATGCTATACAATTCTGTGACAGAATGCAGATGGGCAAGAGAGCTACTGTACAGGAGGAGGCCAAACTCACCTTTAGGACAAGCCCATGGATACAGCAGAAAACATCAGCACCCTCATCAGGCAGAGCCCTGGGGACCCAATCTCCCCTCCCTAGGCCAGCCCTTCCAACACCAGCGCACTGTGGATGAAGTTTACAGCACATGCATTTGGAGGGGCTCATTCAAGCCATAGCAGAAATATTGTCTTTAAGGTGACATCCAAATGTAGATGTCCAATAGCTGAGCCTCACTGTGATAGACAGTATTACTCTTCCTTCCAAGAGGACCCTTCTTCTCTGTTGAGCCATAATGTGAGGAAAAATTATAATTCCCACCCCTGGTTTCAGTGGATTCATCCATGTGATTTGATTGGCTCAGCAGAATACGAAAGAAAATGACATGTGAAAGCTTTAGTAGGCACACAGTGGCTCTGCCATCATCCCCCTCTCTGGCAAGAGGTGACCCTGACCTACACAGACGTTGCTTCTTCTGTCCTGATGCAGGAAAAGAAAGACCTGGGGTAGAGGCACTGCCAATTCAAGAGAGAAAGAAAAACACTTTCATCGTTGCGAGTCATGTTTGTAGCTTAGTCATAATTTCAACCAAACATGGCCTAAATTAAATGACACACCCAACTTCTCATAATAGTGAAAGGAAAACTGAGGTCATGAATCAGAGAAAAGCTGCCTCCAGCCTTCAGAATCTCAAACACAGGCATGACTTCTCATCTCCCTACAGCAGTTCTCACGTCAACGGTCATCGTGTTCTTTGAAATTAATATGTTAGAATCGAATGCCCTAGTAGCATGATCCAGTTTCCTCTTTTTTTAAATGGAAGAAATAGTATTTTCTTTTCCTGTGTAGAACTTGGTTCAGCAATTGCTGACTAGCATCAAAGCCACTTAGTGTGAGATTTCTTCCTCAGCAATCCCCCACCCAGCTCCACAATACTGACTCTATACATAAAAATTTTAGTTGGAGTTAAGGCCAGCTACGAGAAAGTTTAAGACAAAAAGCCACTTAAAAATATTTGTATAGCAGAAGAAAGAGCTCAGGACCACAAGTTAAAAGATAACTATTTTATCCCCTTCTGGGCCACGGGATGATGGTGAGACCTTGAACCATTCACATCACTTTTCTGGGCCTCTGTTCTCTTATCTCCTAGGAGAATAATGTGTGTCATGCCTATTTCCAAAGATGATTGGAAGATGAAACATGAGTCTAGTTGTAAGTGTTCTTTGAAAGACCTAAAGTTGAAAGAGTGGATGTGTGGGAGGTAGTTACTTAGAGGCCTGAGGATTGCCAAGCAACCTTGGGCAAGAAGCCTCCTGGCACCGGCTGACACCCCAGCTGCCCGCTGAGAGCATCTGTGTTGTGCCAGGCCACTAGGCAGAAGTTTGGATGGAGGAAAAGATTTTTTTAAGTGATTCCAGCATTTGCATTTCCCGAAGCGTGGGACTTCTAGCTCAAGTTTCAAGAGGTAGAACAATATGAGTCTCATCAGGCCGTTCCAACAATCCAGCTGTAGCCTGTTGCTCTTGACCCTTTTTCCAAAGGAAATGGACTCTCAGAGATTAAAATGTGTAAGATGAAGACCCAAGCATGGCTCAGGGAGGAGTAGTGACATTACAGGAAGGGAAGCTCAGAGGGGGGAACATGAAGGCAGAAGAGAGTGGCCCAACCACCTAAAGAAAATTATTTAACAGTCTGAACTTCACATACAACCTGGGCATGAACTGGAAATACCACAAAATAGGCCACTTGCATAAAAAGATGTGGAAAATTAGAAACATGGGGCCTAGAATCCAGATCTTGGGCTGTCAGCCCAATCTTCTTTCTTTTCTTCCATAGTCCAGCATTAACACAATATGTTCCTTGTAAGATAAGTAAGTGGAAATTCACATTTAACAAAGCTTTGTATCAGACTGAAATTTAAAAAAAAAAAAAAAAAAAACACAACTACGTGGATCAGAAGCAATCCGTGGAGACAACTCAATGGCATTAAGTGCCTGCCTGGCAAGCATAAAATCATAAGTTCAATCTCTGGTACAGAAAAAAAAAGCAAGCTGTGGCAAACGGTTTCCATTCTGTCCAACACATCGTGCCTGCTGTCCTTCCTTTTGCTCACTTCCTTATCATCCTTGTTAAGAGAAACAATAAAATTTTTTAGCATTTTAGGAAATGGTAGAGACCTTAAACATTATGGAGTCTTGGAGTTGCACTGTGCATGAGCTACCCACGGGGTTTGGTTCTAGGTACATTACATGAATAGCTCATATAACCTCGAAACTACACCCATGAGGTCAGCACTGGTGTCGTTTCACCAAAATTATTATGGGAAAGGGAAGGGTGTGTGTGTGTGTGTGTGTGTGTGTGTGTATGCGCAGAATGTATGAAATGACTAAATAACCTTTTAAAATCATTTAAAATGGTTTGGGGAAGATCAGCATGCATTTTTTTTTTTTAAGCTCAGATAATGAAAACAATAGGGTGTGTTGTAACAACTCAACTCTGCTTTTATAGAGCAAATATAACTTAGGGCACACTTAAATAAATGAGGCATCTGTGCTTCCATAAAACTTTATTTGCAAAAGCAAGGGAGCGACAGGCTGGATTTGACTTACAAACTGTAGTTTGCAGATCTCTGCTTGCATAGCTCCCGCAATATGTAGTCAGGAAAGAAAGAAGAGGAGACCCTTGCAGCTCCCAGGATGCTCATGGTCACAGTGTCAGCTAACGCCAGACTCCTGACTCTCTGGTGGCTCGCTCTGGGACTCCTGTCCCCTTAGAACTGACTCCTTCAAGAAAATGGTACCATCAAGTTCTAATGGCTTTCAGAGTTGAAGGTTTGTACTTTGGCAAAGCAGAGCTGCCATTTTTAGTTTGTTTCTATTTCACTGGGACATTGCAAAGCCCAAACTGCTCTAAATGGCTCTACTTCCTAGAGAAAGATTAGGTGTGGCACCCACGCACCTGTTCTCAACCCACCGCTGCTGTTCACTATAAACTGTCTCTCTGCTTGGCCCAGAAGAAAGCAGTCAAGAAGGCTGAATTCTATGGCCTCAACACATTTGAATAAGACTTAACCGCAAATACAAATGTATAAGAAAATAACAGAAATATGGGTCTTATAACTATCTAAAATTTCACTGGAAGCCTCAAAACATGCCCCATGGGTTAAGAGGGCTATGCCATGGTGAACGGGATGATGAAACTAGGTGATATCCAAGCTATTTTGCAGCCATAAAATTGTATGGCTATGCCTGAAAAAGAGGAGGTGCAGAACCAACATGTGAGAGAATGGAATTTTAGTTAAGGCTCTGTCACTACCTCATTCTATAAGCTAAAGGGAGACCTGAACCTCACTTTCCCAAAAGTCCAAATACAGTAATTCTTAAGTTTTAACTAAACCTCTTGTATTAAGCTCTTTACAAGTAAATATGTTTTCGGTTCTCATGGGCCTCCAAGGTAGACCTACTGTCGTGCTTATCTACAGATGAGAGAACAGAGGCACAGACAAAATTAACCACACATCTGGGAATCACTGGAGCCAGACCTGAAGCCAGGCCACCTGGCTGTAGAGCCCAGGTGCATAGCATGGCATCAGCTGTCTCCAGAAGGCATGACTTCCACGTTCTCCACAAGCCTTTAAGTAGCCTGTAGTCTGCCAGATCAGGTTGACCCCCTTACCTGTCTCCTGTTCTCTACTCAACCCCACTGCAGCTACTCTCTCCTCCCACATACTCCCCAGAATTCTTCCCTGTGCCAGCCAGCTCTGTTCTCTTTGCCTCCACAGATACTGAAGACTCTGGTGAGACAAAAGTGACCTTACATCCCATTTAAACAGATGAGGCCCAGCTCTTCCGGCTGTCCACTGGGACTGACAAGTAGAAGATAACACTATGACTGTCTAAGACCCTCCCCTTGTCAGCCATGGGGTAGAAGCTAGATTTTGCCCCCATTAGCCCAGATTGTGAATGATCACATTATATTTTTATTTTTATTTTTTCATTTGATTAATTTTAATGAGAAAGAAATAATGATGAGGCAATTTCAAGACACGTTGGTAGAATAGCCACAATAATACATTGCATATTATTGTCTTCATAGTAGTTGTTCAGAGTACAAGATGTAGACCTGATAATTTTTCTAAACACTATTAGTGTGAATCTTTCTTCTCATTGAACTAAGAGAAAGTAGTTATATATGTAGTTCAATAGCCTATAATAGTAGTGGATTATCAGCACAACTAGCAATGTCAGAAGCTGTTGACTTGAGCCTTTTATAGCTCAGTATATTAATGTGGCTTTACTTTTTATATCTTGTGGTTATACTTTTCTGCTAGATGGTTAGGACTAAGTTAAAGCAAGGCCTATATAACAAAAATTTAACTTTTGTCTCTGACAAGGCCAGCCAAATCCCCTCAAGATTTACGTAGAAACCATGTACAGAGTTTTGTAGAACTTTTGGCAGTGTTAGCCATCTGGATGAGTCACAGCCATCTGACCAGTTAGCTCTCTGTGAAAGCCTGAGAGAATGTTTTCTCTCTAGGTGACTCCTTATGCACACACATCATTGATCTGTGGCCCCATAATCTCCTTGAACAGAAAATTTGGGACACCACTGAGTTATAGGTTGTTACAGTACAGGATCTCTTATGTCCTGAGTCCTCACTGACCTTGAGGAACTAGGTCCAGAATATTGGCTATCCTTGTAAGCCCTTCTTTTTTTCTAATTTTTTTGGTCTGCAAACTTAAGTTGTTAACCCTCCAGAAGAGAAGCTTAGTGATACTATTACCCTATAACATAGACACTTGAGCTTAACATCACTGTCTTTCCGAGTATCAAATGCCTTAGACTTAACATGGAACTGGTATTTTCCATCAGTCATTGATGTCCTAATAAATTCCAATAGAATGTGATTTTAAAAAAACAATTACACATTTTTACACAGAAACTTGGAACTCTAACCATATACAAAATTGTAGCAGGTCAATCCTATGAACTTTTTCCTATATTATATTTTTATTAAAAATTAATAATCAGCCACCAGCTGTATACCAGGCACCTTGTCAGGAAGCAGAAAATAACAAAGAATAAATGGAGCTGGTTCCTAATTGCATGGAGGATGGGCCTCTAGAACAGGCAGAGAGGAGGGGCAGAATGGGCGAGGGATGAGAAGAAGCCGTGCAAGAAGGCAGGGGACAGAAAGAAAAATTGGACAGGGAAAGTGGTGCATTCAAGAGTGAGAGCAAAGTCAGGCTGGCTCCCTTCTCTGCAAGGTGAACAGCTACGAATTCCCAGAAGAGCAGCCATGTGCTGGGAGCCAGCTCCTCGCGACTCCACTCTCCTTTACCCCGCTTCAGAGCTGTGCTGAACTCAGTAACAGAGATGGCAGGGCCCCAGCGGACCCATAGGATGCTGAGGTTCCCACCCTCAGGCTGGGGCAGAGCAGGGGGGTGGGGTGGGAGCTGTGTACCGGTGTCATTTGCGGCACGCTCCAGTGCGAGGACTAGACCCTGAAGTTGAGAGCCAGTGTTTAGAAATATTTGACACAATAGTTAGAGTAATTACTTGTGGCTACTGGATTTCTTAAAAAATTAATGGATTTGTATTTTACCTGCCTTTTTTGCTTTCATTGTATTTCTTCAATAATTCATTTTAATTTCGGGTATGGCCCTTCTACAGCTCAAACATTTTGAATGATACTTTTGCAACAGTCTGAGAAGCACTGTATGAAGGAAAGGCCCCAGACTCCCACTCTGAGCCCTCGGTCTCGACTCCAACCCCAGCAGCAAGGATCCAGCAAGGTCCCTGAGCCGGACAGCAGCCTCTCAGGATGAATTCTGACTTGCTCTCAGCTCAGAGGCCGTCAGCACTGGCCCCACATCACCGGTTTTGTGATAAGGAAGATGGGAAAGGAAACAAAATCAGAGTATACTCTTGACCCCCTTATTATTTTGTATGTTGTAGAGACTGGAAAAGACAGATGTGAGGGATTATTTTCTCTGACTTTAAGCAAGTTGTGCAGTAAAAATAAGAAAGACAAAGTCTCAGGGTCTCTTTGGGGCATGCTCACAAGCCGGGCAGGAGCTGTCTCCTGTGCCCAGGAGGTCACCCCTGCAGGTGGCGTCTCACACTCCTCGGGCCCATCCCCGGCCTCTGCCAGCCAAGGTCACAGCTGCTCCTGGTCCTTTGCTGACTATGCTTGCCCAGCTCAAGTTTCTTCCTCCAGAGGTCCTGCCGAGCCCCACCATGGCTGGGAATCACCTAGTTCCCTCCCAAGGAAATGCAAACTCACTTCAGATCTGATCTGTCCAAATTCGAAAGATGGAGAAACGGAGGCCCCAGCTTGAGAAGGGAGTCTGAGCCGGGGCCCAGGATTGTTGGCTCTCAGATGCCGGTTCCCTCCTATTGACTCCGCTGTAGCTGCTTCCCCAGGAACCACCTCTCTTGCCAATCAAACATCCCAGTCTTGGCATCCAGGATGCGAGTTCGCTTTTCATGTTGAAATTCCTCAGGCAGGTAATTTCATTTCCATCGCCCTGAGCAGAGGGATTTGTGAAGCCTGTGGCACGCAGTTCAAAGAGAGTGGCAGAAGGAAAATATGCCCACCCAGCTCCCTGCCTCCCTCCCCTGCAACCCCAACCATTTCTCATCCTGTCTTAAAGCTCAAAGCAAACTGGAGTCCACATGAAAGGAAAAACCTTTGTTGGTGTTTTTCAGTGAAGCGCGGCCCAGGCAGCAGCTGCCCCCGCCCTGGCGCCGCCTCGCTGCAGCACGGGGCGTGCCTTCCCATGGGGTTGCATGGAGGTCTATTTGAAAAAACAGGCAGGTGAGGGTTTTGTTTTTGTTTTTGTTTTTGTCTCCTGTCTTGACATGGCATTTACTCTTTTGCTTCCTCTTTAAGGCAAAAGGCAAAAATCTTGGCCAACTCACACAAAGATTTTTCCTTCCATCAAAGAAGAATTCAGAGGTTCCATTTCCCAGATTTGGAGACCCCATGTTCTACTGTGGCATCCCTGCTAACAATATTGTACCTAAGAGTACTTACTTTGCTCTCCCTCCTTCGTGTGCTCCTGGGTCTCAAGGACAACCGTGCGCTGGGACAGAAGCTTTGATGCCAGTGAAGGATGCTACAAGCATCTGGACTTTCCCGCCAGCTGGCCAAGCTCAGCAATCATCATTTCACTTATTACTTGATTTTTTAAGTATTTGGTGCAAGATCTCACTTCCTGTCTTGGGCTCATAGTCATCCTCCTGTCTTCAGTCTCCCAGGCACTGGGATTGCCAGCATGCACCACCATGCGTGGAATCGGGTAGCTGGCTTAGCGTGCCCAGAGAGGGACCAGCAAGGCATGTGGTGCCAAGGATGGAATCCGGGTCCCTGCGCTTCCCTAAGCAGGTGCTCAGCCCACCAAGCATCTCACCAGCTTTCATTCACTAATTTTTAAAACGTGCGGTGAGGGAGAAAGAGAGAGAAAGGAACTTTTTTAAGCCTTTGAATTTTCTGTTTCCTGAATGGTGGAAGTTTACCAGTCGAAGTATTGAACTTCTTTCCTTCATACTTGCATATTTTTATAGTATTCAGAGAGGCCTCTGATCATTTGAAGGTACCAGCCGGCCACAGATGCGAGGGCAGGGTTGGACGTTTCAGCCCCATCCCCAACTTTAGGGTTGAGGACTAGAATGCAAGGTTGATATCCATCAGCAGTGCTCAGTGATTCAATCAACTCTGCCTCCAGAGCAACAAGCTTTGGGGAACCTGAGGGTCCTTGAGCAGGCACAGATATGGGAAGGATACTGCACTGGCAAGCAGTCCATGGTCCCAACTGGCTCTTCTTACACTGTATTCCTAATTATAAAACAGTCATTGTTAAGTTTAGCTCTTTCCTAAGTGTTGTGACTTACTCTAGTGAATTGTCAAACCTAAGAGTAAGGACCCTGCATTTGTAATTTAGTTGGACAAGGTGCAGGGAGCCTGGGGCCCTGGTCTTAAAAGTGTATCTGAAATGAGGATGGGTTTGCTCAACTGAGGCTCAAAGGAAGCCTCTGGCATGCTTCTATGATCCCTGGCATTATTTTAGTCTATTTTTTATGGCTATAACTAAAGACCACAGAATGCATTATTTATAAAGAACAGGGGTTTCTTAGTTCTTGATTCTAGGCTGAAAAGCCCAGAAGGCTGCTGGAGTCTACTTTGCAAGGATGAGAGCCTTCTTGCTGCATTACAACACAGCATCACATAGTAAGACAGAGTAAGTTTGCTGAAGGAGCTGGCCTTTATAACAAGGCCCTTCCTCAATAAACTATTAACCCACTCATCTCTCCCTTCCCGGGCTAATCCACTCATGAAGGAAGCCCTCCAGATTCAGTCACTACCCAAGCCCACCACCAAATATCACCTACAGTGAAATGCACACAGAAAGGAAGTTTACTTAGTTTAAAGTTTGGAGGGTGAAAGCCAAGATCAGGTGGCCTCACCTGTTAGACCTCTAATAAGGGTTCCCTACGTCACACTACAGTATGGTGGGTGGCATCATGGTGGCACTGTGTGCAAGAGTGAGTGCCCATGGAAAAGAGAGGCAGGGTCCAGGATCATTGTTTATGTAGAAACTCCCCAGCTTTGCAACTAACTGGGTTCCTGAGATAACTCCACAAATCACTTCTGAAGGAACTAGCGGCCGAATTACTTCCCAAGGCTTCACCTCTTAAACCTTTCATGACCTCCCAGTGGAACCATCCTGAGGATCAAGCTTCCAGCCTAGGTGCTTTAAGAATGCACACTCAAACTTTATCCAAACTGTAGTGGAGACTAAGCTTCCAATGCATAAAATTTAAAGAATATATTCAAACCAGGATAGTACTCAGGGTCACTTATCATTTTTCATCTCCACATGTCAATAAGGAGACTCCAAGTCTTCCAGCCAACTTGTAAGCCATCTTCTCCATATTGTATGAAATCCTTCCACATGGAGAAGTGCCTCGTGCCTGAGCAGTGAGAGTGTGGCTTTCATCCCGCTGTGCTTCTAGACCAGAGGGAGTTAAGAACTTTGGCTCATGCTCTTGTCTACTAGAACTATGTAGTACAGGATCAACGCTTTTTCTTGCATTGCACTGGGAA
>PVJA010045046.1:0-15851 GCA_004027025.1 Myocastor coypus
AAAAAAAAAAAAAAAAAAAAAAAAAGGAAAGAGGCTGGAGACGCAGCTCAGGGACAGAGCAGTTCTTGGCAAGATTCCCATTTCCTCAACATAAAGAAACAGATAAATACAAGAAGCAATAAGTTATATGCTGCTTTACATTAAAACATACATTAAGGAATTTAATTTTTTAAGGTGCCATAGCATTACTGGTCTGTACTATACATCCTAGAAATATTCTTCCCATATAATCTCCTTAATTTTCCCATAAGCAATCAAAATCTGATTGATCTTGCATAGTTTCCTAGAGTTACTTCTATGCAAAATAATTACATATAAAACATTCATGGGATGCATATTTGCCCTGAAATTTACCCTTAGTTCTCCTGCGATAAGTGTCTGATACAGAGGTATCCAAAGACACATTTTTTCTAGTAGATTTCAGCTGCTGCTGAACTTATCATTTTGAATTTTAAGCGTCACCTGTAAGAGGACAAAGACGTTAGTGGAGACAACCTTCAAATGAGTTAATTTGCTGTGGTTAACCCAGGAGATCCAGTGGGCACAGGCAGTTAGAATGCAGGCCCACAAACAGGGTCAATGATAAACAAGCCAGACTAGCACAAAAAAAGCAGTCACTTGTGGAAGCTGTGAACTGCTGAAGAAGGCATTTGGACACAAATGACTAAAGGGTATCTTCATCAGCCACAGGCTTTCTTAGATGAGACAAACCCGCGGATTGGCCAGGGAGAAGGTGGAAGATCAGTGTCATGGCGGGGGCTTGTGCTTGTGGTTATTTACTTACGGGTTAGGGACCATAGTCAAAAGGGGAAACACTTCCCTCTCAGTGCCCTGACAGCGCGGGCTTAGCGACCTCTCTGAGAATGCTTCCAGGCTCCCCCTGCACCAGGTGGGCTCCCTTTTGCCTACTTTTGCTTTCCTGGTAAACTTCCCCATCACAATCTTGTCTCCTCTGTCCGCCGTTTCATTCTTCGTTACTGTGAGATACAAACCCAGCGTCCTGGTGACATTTAAGGACAGATGTATGCTGGAGCAGAGTTGCCTTCTCTGCTCCTTGTAATGGAATTCTAAGTTAAACTGAATTATTGAAACGATCGTAAAAATATTGCCCAATTCAACGAGCTTTATTTTTCCTCAAACGAAAATTTGAGGTCTTTCCATTTTAAGCTCAAAGTATGTATGTCCTTTACTTCTGAGTTAAATTTTTATGGTCCTTCCTCTGTTGCCCAGTGGTTATACAGCAGGTAACTACAATACTCTGGGTTATGACCTAGGACACTTATTTTTTATTAGTAAGTCATTGATAGATGTGGTGTGTGTGTGTGTGTGTGTGTGTGTGTGTGTGTGTGTGAGAGAGAGAGAGAGAGGGAGAGATGTAGGCAACTCGTACTTCACTTTCCTCATTCATAGCATATTTCTTTCCCTGCCTAGTAGTGTGAGAGATCATTAATACATATTGATTCAACACGTGTAGCATGAAATACAAAAACTGATATATAATGTTATAAAATATACTCTTATAGGATGACATTATTAAAGAGATTTCTTGTGGGTGTAGCTTCTGCACGCTGTGTGCTATAAAGCTTGAGCATATTGTAACTGATACCCAGAATTAAAATATTTATAACGACACTGAACATAGAGGTGAATGTGTAGAACTTTCACCTTGACTGACTCTGAATGCTGATAGCTGCATCTAAGCAGCTGTATTGAGGGCAACAATGTGCAATAGGAAAGTTTTGCTGAATGCCTGTCGTCTTGAAGACATGCCCTGTCATGACATTGTGCGCCATTTCTAATGTCACATCAATTTTCACTGTATTCTCTTTACAACCAATTTTTAAGAAAGGTCAGAGGAGAAAAAAGGAGGCGCAATAACAAAAATTTAAGGTTTCTTGAAAGCAAGCAATAATATTCAATCATAAGCTGTGTAGTTAACTTGAGCAACAGATTTGATGATAAAAAAATAGAGAATATATCAACCATTGCTAACCAGCTACTCTTATTTTTAAAATCTGTAATAAATATATTGTTACATGTTATTTCTGTCGTTGTTTCTGATTGTGGTTCTTGTTTTTGTTTTAAACTCTTCAAAATAAAATAAAGTATTTTTTTAAAAAAAGGAATAATCATTTACCCCAGAAGTGTTTATATTAAAGAAGGACAAATCTATTCAAGTAGCTAATGACTACATTGTATTCCTTCTTTAAGTTGAAGTTCAATTAGTTGGCAGATCAGTTGTAAATGATATGGAATAACACACTGCTCTGTAATTTACTAAAAATCTATTTTTTTAAATTAGTGGCTATAGTGCCAGAGAGAAGGTTCAATGGTCCAAATCCCTGCTTAGGCAAGCTTAGACAACCACAGGGACTGTGGCTTGATCCCTGCCACCACATGCTGTGCCAGCCCCACCCCTAGGGCAGGCTGAGCTGGCCATAACATAACATAACATAACATAACATAACAAAAATAAATAAATAAATAAATAAATAAGCAAATTGGTGGCTGTGTTTATTAGATCCCTATGGCATATTAAATACTATACTGTGGGCACTGTTAGAGCTGCAAGGATAGGAAAAGTCCCTGTCCGCAGGGAGGACATGGTCCATAACACAAGTAATATAAGTTAAATATAAAAATTATGTATTTAGAATTCAGTAGTGTAAGACTTAAAGGAGATTATACCACAATGTAATCACAAAAATTATAAAAACCAATCTTCAACCAGTAATGTCTTTTACAATTTTTGAACAAACCAACCATGATGCTAGCATTTATTCAGTAATTGGGATGCAAAGATGAAAAGATCTGGGCATTACTGTGAAGTTTTACTCTGCTTTCAAGCTAACAGGTCAGTGTGAGTGAGTTAAATGAATGAATGAAAGATGCACGATTGCTGGGTCCGAAACAAGGGTCCGCCTACTTAGGGCACAGGAAAAAGCAGGTGCGTCATGGTGGCAGTGCCTTTTTCACCTCCAAATCTCAGAGAGTAGCATGCAAGTGAGCAGCTCAGCGCTCCAAAGCAGAGGGGTTTGCGTCAGTACCGAGGAAATCATGTTTACGGGCACTAAATTCTTATTTTGAGCACTAAGAAAATCTACCTTGTCTTTGTGTTGAGGAGAGTTTTGTTTTGTGACTGGTGTCCTGGTCAATAAGAAAATCTAGCCTGTGCCACTTTTATCCCAGTATAATCATTCTGGAAAAGGTAGTCCAGGACAAAAAAAAAAAAAAAAAAAAAAAAAAAAAAAAAATGAGGGCCTGAAAAAGTATATTAACTTTCCTTTGCTCTGCATGGTAATGGATGCACAGAGAGAAACTAAAATGTAGATTTGAGCAATAAATTGAAGTGGAGAGTGCTAATTAGATGGAGTTGAAGGTGCTACAATCCGTAATGAAAAAGGTATGAAGACAGAAAAACAGAAGCTTCGAGACTAAGGTGTTGGACAGCACAGGCATAAGAAGAGTAAGCAAAACCGTTGATATAGGTTCTAGCAGGCCAGAAATAACAGGGCAACAGATTTTTAAAAGGAAACAAACAAATGTTTTTTATTTTTTTAAATTGGAAAATCTGATCATTTTTCAAATCACTTGTCATCGTAACTCTTCCTTCATTGCTGGGACAAATGCCCAACACCCAAAAGGAAGGAAGGAAGGTTTATTTTGCTCACAGGTAGTGGAGGTTTCAGTCCACACACAGTTGGCTCCAAGGTAGAGCGACACAGGGAACAGAGGGGCTGCCCACGGTGGCCACAACGAGCACAGGGAGAAGCAGCAGCCCCACAGCTGGAGGGCCTCTCTCTCCACGCTACACTGTCGTGCAAGTTATCTGCCCGCTGTGGGTGCAGCAACCACACCTATGATAATCAGTCATAAACTTCACAAGACACTTCATGACTGCGTGAGGCTTTGGGAGGGCAACTAGAGAGAAATCATAACAGCATTTAGATTGAAATAGTACAAATAGGACTCTTTTTTAGAAAACGGAAAATTGATGAAATTATTTAGCAAGTAGGAAAGGGACCGTCAAGCTATTGAAGTTTGAAGGCGAATCAGACACACAGTATGTAGCTGCTTTTAAATTTGCCTAAAGGAGGGCTGGTGAGATAACTCAGTGGACTAAATGCTTGCTTAGGCAAGCGTAGGCACCAGGGGTAGGTCCCCGGGACAGCATACTTCACCAGCTGGATTTCTTTAAAAATTTAAAAATTCCTCCTGTATTCGAAAATCAAAGTCAGAAGATAGGTCGGGAACAAAGTAAACGGATTAGAGTAACATTAAATTCAATAAAGATAAGAAGCTCACAGAATTATGTAGGTTTGTACTTAAATTCTTGGAGTCTATGCTAGCCTTTTGAAGAATTAATGGAATATAGCTACTCTGGTTAGTCATGAGGTTATTTCAGTAAGAAGTACATATACTTTACCAAGTACCACAAATGTTAATTTTTCAGTGTTGAAAACTCATTTTAGGTTTCTAGTGCAACCCAAACTTTGCTCTAGTTTTTATGAAGTTCTGTTGTGAGAAAGATCTATGCTAATCTAAGAAATAAAGATCGCTATTTAAAAAAGATATTTGTCATGTACAGTGTTCAACTGGATTTTATTAGATGGTTAAGAAATACAATAGATTATTTGCTTACAAAACCTCTTTTGAATTTATTCATAGGCACAAATCGTCTTGATACTCTTGAAAATTCAATAAGCAAGTATGGAGCTCATAAGACATAAATATTTAAAATAAGACTTACATCTCCACAATGTAGAATAAAAGAAATATTGATGCACTGACTTTACCTATAAAAGGGAAACAATTATAAACAATGGATGCCACATTGTAGTGTATTATGTGTGTAACAATTGTGGTTTCACATTAACTTCTATATTATCCTGAATGTTTTAAGATATTCTCAGATTAAATGTATAGTATCATTGTTGCTCATTAACATGAATGGAGAAGCATGATATTACTTTGTATTTGTTTCTGAAGAATATCTCTTTTTGTTTATTTTCTCTAATATATGTTTATAGTGCATGTCCCTTGGCTAGTTCACAGTTGTAGCATGTATGAAAACTTTTTTTCTGAGGGAACTAATTGTGCATTTTTCAAACACTCACATCTACTATGCAGCATAGCTTCTTAAAACAACAACCACTGTTTATAAATAGAAAACCAACAAAGTTTCCAGGTGATCTATAGTTTGGCAAAAAAATAATTCTAAACCAGGAAATTTACAAAGTTCAGTACAAAAATTATAAATCTCATTTTAGTCTTGGAAATGTGCTAATTCTTGAAAATGAAAAACAAACTGAAAAAAACAAAACAAAAAAAAAAAACGATCTACAGAGACAAAGTATTTATACATGTATGGTGCAATAGAAGCTTTATATGCTTATAAGCTATATCTACACACTGTAGATCATTGAACTGTTTCCTGTTTCTGGAAGAGAAAAATCATTGTTTTCTTAACCTTTTGCTAGTTTTCTTATAGATTTTATTTTCTGAGTAGTCTCAGATCATCACTAAAGGAGTAATATGGTTCTTTAATTTTAGCAGAATAAACTAATTTTATGTCAAGGAACATTTGAGGGGCCCAGCGGGATGGCTCAGTGGTCTAAAGCCCCTGCTTGGGAAAGCATGGGCAGCTTCAGGGACTGCGGTTTGATACCCCGCACCACATGCTGTGCCAGCCCTACCCTCGGGGTGGGCTGAGCCGAGCCGGCCATAAAAATGAGTGAATAAACAAACAAAGGTTCTGAAACAAGAAAAAATAAATAAAATTTAAAAAAAAAATAAAAAAAGAAGAACATTTGAAGCATTAGTATTAATAGATAGGCTCTGGACTCAGAGTAATTATGTCTCAGTAGTTGTGCAAGTCACTTACATGTTGTACCACCTGGCTTTTTATATTATTAATAATAATAATTGAAAGTTTGTTGTAAGGATCAAATATGACATGAAGTCAAAATTTTGCCTGAAAGGTTTTAGGTGTCAGATTTTTTTTAAGAATTTACTTTTAGTTTTATTTTATTTTTTTCTTGTTTCTGAACTTTTGTTTATTTGTTTATTTTTATGGCCGGCTCAGCCTGCCCTCAGGGCAAAGCCAGTGCAGAATTTGGTGCCAGGGATGGAACCGCGGTCCCTGCAGCCGCCCAAGCTTTCCTAAGCAGGCGCTTCAGACCACTGAGCCATCCTGCTGTGCCCCTAGGTGTCAGATTTTTATTTGATAGCTTTTGAAATACATGCAATGATCAAATGACTTTCAATAAATTTTGTGGAATTGTTACATACTTATAAATCTAATAACATAATTGACATCATTATATCCAGTCCTAGTTTTTTTCCCAGTTGCCTAATACATTTATCATAGGGAGAGATTCCATCACAATAAACAAATATACACTTCCCGTTCTAATTTAGTGCTTTTCAAGACTCCACATCTTGGTAAGGTTCCAGTCATCCAAGGATTAAAACTTGGAGTTACCTTTGACTTACTTAATTCTTTCACTTGATATTTTAAACATGAAGATTTATAGTCAGTCTCTTACAATTGAACCACCTTCATAGCTAGCATTATTTACCTACTTTGTTATGATGACAATTTTTTCTTTCATATGTGTGTGTGTGAACTCTGAAATTTTTCCACTTTCATGGCTCTCTTCTTCCCATCCATGCTTCTTTGTTGTTGTTGCAAGCATATGCAGACCTTAGGCTTCAGCTCCCAGCAAAATGTGTATCTTAGCTCTAATTGTGGTTCTGTCCTTGGGCTCCATGTATTTAATTAAGTACTAAATAGATGTTAACAGAGAACTGAACCTTAAATATGTCCTCCCAAATTCAAAATTTCTCTTGTTCCCCAGAGACGTTTTTTAAACATTTTACTGTGTTAGAAATATCCTTTTCATTCGCTTTCATAAGTCACAAACCTCTGGGCCATGTTTTGTCCTTTTCTTCTTTCATATTCGATATTCATTTAATTTTTCGAATGTTATTGACCTTTCCTACAGCTCACTTACCTTCATGCCCCTTGCTGGTACAGATGTTCAGACTTGCAGAGCGTTTTCCTGAGCCTTACCTGTCCCTCTTTGGTTCTTGATTAACATTTTACCCAGACATAAAAACGCTGGTTAGATACAACATTCTTAGTCCTAGGTGACATCATTTTGGAGTCCTAATTTTTAGGCATAGGTGATGATTCTTGTATATCAATACAAACCATCACCCAACTAGTGAGTAATATCATTTTATGTTTAATACTAACTTTAATTGAAAATTATAAATATGTTACTAATCCATGGTGCATACGTCATACTAACATTTTCACAGAAATATATGGAAGAGAGTAACAGAAAAGGACATGGGAGAAAAAGTAGGATTTGATGAAGAGAGACAATATTCTCAGTATCATAAGCTTAACAAAGTGAAATATGCATGCCAACGAAAAATGGTAGATAAGAAAACAAAGCTATACTGACTAATAATTTAAAATGTAAAAGCTATTGATTGGTATTTTTCTAATAAATATGAAATGCTTATTCTCTTAGCTGTTGTATTTCTGGATTAAGATATTTATTAAAGAAAAACTATTCATTTTAGACTATAATAAATTCTACAATATTTATTTATTCTTAACTGTAATGAAACATACATCTTCATGGATAAAACCTATATACCCATCATCACCATAAAAGTTGATGTCTGAGTGACTGGGTGGTAGTGTCACATTCCTTTCTGTAAAATTATTCAGTATTTATTTACTTGGATATGGGGTTAATTTCAGTGTAACCTTTCTGAACATCTGGAATACAATTGCATTCTGTTGATCGAAGAGCTTACAGTTTTATATAGCTCCTAACTCAACCACTGACATCTTTTCTTTCCTAACTCATGACCTGTGGTTTGCAATGTGTACATTATTATGATTGGGCAAAGGTATGGCAAAGCTTTGTTCATTATTTTGTTAAATTTCTTTGTGTCACATAAATTATAATGGTGTGATTTATATTTGATCTCAGGTGCAGAGTTTTATTTACGTATGCTACACATTTTCTAAATGCAGTACAGAATGGTTATACTTCTATATGCAACAGTATCTTAGAACTTTTACATCAGTGTTCTGATGTATTTAAACATTATTTTTAAGTTACTATATTTATATATTCAACCACAGTCTTGAGTTAACATATGGTTTTACTTCTTTCTCATGTAACTAAAATTCCTAAGAATTATTGGAAGAAGCCTCACTTGTAATTATTTGATTAATGTAACAAAATCCTCATCAAACAGTGTTAACTTTTTATTTATAAAACAATAGTAATTCTTTTTTAGGGGGATACCTGGGATTGAACTCAGGATCTTGCACTTGCCAGGGAAGCACTTAATCCACTAAGCTATCTCCTTGACCCAACAACAGCAATTCAAAAGTCTAAGTGAAATTTGTTTACTTTGTATTTGTTTACTTAGAATATGTAGTGGTAGCATAATTTCTTGATCTATACAAATTTTTCTGTTTATCTGTACTTACCTGGAATAATGAAGATATTTCTTACAACAATAAAGATAGATGTAGTGACAATCAGAAGCATTTGATCAGCAAAAAACTATATCTTACAGCAGTTATTCTTTTCTAAATTCAATTCAATTCAATTCAGTTAAATAATGGAGGTGGCTGGCCCATTGGTGTGATACGGGTTAATAATAAATGGATTATCCCACTGATTGGGTTAGCCTAGGTCTAAAAGTAGACAATAGAAGAAGGCCTGTGGTCTAAAGCACCTGCTTAGGTAACCAGAGGGACCACAGTTTGATCCCTGACACCACATGCTATGCTAGCCCCATCCCCAGGGAAGGCTGAGCCAGCCTTAACACAAATAAATAAATAAATAAATAAATAAATAAAGAAAGAAAGAAAGAAAGAAAGAAAGAAAGAAAGAAAGTTTAAAAACAAAATAAAACAAAAGACAGAAGAAGGCCCGCCCTTGGTGTGGGTGGCACCAACCGAAAGGCATGTGACCTGAATTGAATAAAAAGAGAAAGGTTCTCTGCTGGTTGACTTTTGCCTACCTTTTCACAGATGGTTCCCTGGCATGACCCTTAGCAAGCTGCCCCACCTCTTGGGCAGCTGACCGTGAACAGAAGCATCTACACATGGCACAGTCTCGTCCTTTCCCTTGTGGATGTCGGGTATTTGGAAGAGCAATGAGCAGGGAACCTCTCAGGAATTGAGCAATAGCTTTAATTCTAGAATTAAATTGTTCTAAGAATAAGACACTGTTGGCTTTGTATGCATGAGTAAAGAAAGCGGAAGGATGGTTTTGGGGGTTTCCTGAGGATGTGTGCTTCTTTAGGAAAAGGAAGAAGCTACCCAAACCCTCATCAGGCATTCCACTTCCGTCTAGTTTTCTCAGTGTGCACTAGGGATCCATACTATTTCATTTCTTTGCACATGGCCAAGTAAATTTCCTCTCGCCTTCCATTCAAGGATTTTATTTCTCTAGGATTCTGCTTTTATAGGGACACAGTTAATTTTAATTAATCCCTGTAAGAAATTTGTGTCTTATTGTGAATCTTCTACCATGTAGACTCACCTCATGTAATTAGAATAGCACTGAGAGGTGTACATCAGTATTAATGGAGCTGATGATAAATATTGATTTGAAAAATATACTTATTTTTGTTTGGAAGTTGTCCAAGGAGAGTCTGCTGGTTCACATTAAGTATATTTTGTAATGGCTTTTATTTAAAGGATAATTTTAGTCATTAGTTAAATACGTTTTCTTTTGTATCCAATAAAAGAAGTATTTAAAGTAAGACTGCCTTAAGTTACTTATTAAAGTTGGGAAGCATATACAAAACCATGAAAGGTGTGTTAGGTTGTGCTTACTATGGCCATGTGTGTTTCTGGAAAGAAACAAAAATGTACTACACAGAATTGGTACCTAGACATTTAAAACAACTGCTTTCTCATATTCATGCCAAATAATTTAAAAAAATTTTTAAGATCAATTGTAAAATTTCTTAAAAGGTGCTCACCTCCAATAATAGCTCTGATAATGCTGTTCTATAACACTTTAAGATACTAAGTTTTTCTAGGAAGTATGTGAATTTTATGGTTAACATTGCATAAAAATTTTCTTCTAACGTAATTGTTCAACTTGGAAAGTTGTTTTTTTGTGAAAATAGGAGTTCACTTGGAAATTATTCCTATTATTTTAAAAACCATCTCAAATAAATATGGCATTATTTTTATTATTGTAGGAGAAGAAAATGAACACTTTCTTTTAAATTTATTGCCTCACTAGAATCAGCCTGGATTGAAGTGCTTATTTTGATTCATTGTTAAAAGTCTATGATATATAATACTGCTCTGGGCAAAAGTATATGAAACATCAAAAGACTAAGGAAGCTGATAACATAGCTACTTTTATTAACAAAGCAGTTATTTTTATTTTCTTGTAAGTGATATTTCTTCCACATAAATGCCATACTTTTCATCCAATGACATCGCTGGAGTGAAAGATTGTTAACAGATATGGTCTCCCTTTCTTCAATAAAATGGTCTCTCAAGAAATATATTTCACAATTTTAGACCTATGTTAAATATTTAAGAGATTTTTTAAAAAATAACTTCACTGGGCTCGCAAAGAACTTGACATAAATGCAAAAAGGATAAAATGTTTTAAAAGAAGGTAAAGTTTGAAAAGACTGCCAGGGCTTGGTGTTTTCCAGAAGCCTCCGAAATTCATCACTGCTTGTGTATCGTGTGTTTTATTGCCTCCAGGAAAGCGAGCACTATTAAAAAGTGAAGGACGTTCTCTGGCTGTATAATTGATGGGACCATTCAGGAAGGTGAAGGAATTGAACACATTTTTCAATATTATTTCTTTTCCTTTAATTTGACTAAATTACAGTGCAATATGTTTAACCTCTAGTGAGTTAAATTTCCTCAGTGACATAGTTTCAGGGATTTTTTTTTTCTGGATTATTATGCTATGAAGGTTTATTTTCTTTAGTCTTATTGGTCCAGAGAAGTAAAAATGCTTTGAGTTCTTGATATAAAAGATAAAATGTTAGTACAGGTGCTCAGGGAATAAAGCATCCTACTTAGCATTTTGAAAGCTGATCTACATAATGCACTGAAGTTAAGGATGGCAACTAACATCACTGCAGGTGTTATTCTGAGGTGCAAAAGTAGGTCAATTTCATGTTCCTAAGACCTTCAGGATTGGAAGTACTTTATGAAGGTAAGAGATAAACAACTATTGAGTGATTAAAAACAACAAAAAATTAGAGTTTACATTATCTTCACGTCAAGCAGAATTTCACACCAAACCAATTGTCTAATTATTATAAAATAGAGTTCCAGTAACACTGTTGTTACAGTTTATTGAAATCTTAGTTACATACAAATTATTCACTTTCTAAGAAATGCTAATTTTATGTATTATCACAACTTCTGCTTGTAGGCCAACATTCAGATTAATTTTATAAATAAATATATATTAACCCAATTGATATTATTAAAAATTAAACTACATCTATACTTTAATAGCTATGAAATTGCTATATTTGATTTTTTATAAAAAATAACTAAAACTCAAGTAGGTAAAAATTAAGACTGTCCACCAGTTAATTTTGACGCATTTTCCTATCATATTTTTAACAGTTCTTAACCCTTTTAGTTTTCATTATTTTCTTATAATTCTTGTCATAATATGAACCCTATTCTTTATTTGTATACTTCATCATCACAATATTGGACATATTTAAATTGTCAGATTTTGAAGTGAGCATTTATATCTCATTAATTTTTATTTTCTCTTGTGTTAGAGATAAAATTGCTGTCAGGCACTTGATTGGGGCTTTATCTATTTCTTACTATTGGTATATCACGTTAATATTAGTTTTTCTATTTAGTCTTAATTTAACGTTCTTGGCTCCCTGAAATTTCCGCAGGGCTTCACAGTGCATGTATATTATCATGTACAGTGTGAACTGCCAAAGCACAAGAGATTTTTATTTTTTATTTTTTATTTTTTATTTATTTATTTATTTTTGTCTTTTTGAGACAGGGTCTCACTATGCAGTTGAGGCTGGCCTTGAGCTCACTTTTGTAGCCCAGGCTGGTCTCAAACTCGCACCAATCCTCCTGCCTCAGCCTCCCGAGTGCTGGGATTACAGGCATGAGCCACCACGCCCGGCCCCACAAGAGATTTTTAAAAAGCTGATATAGTAACAAAACTGAAGGAAATAAAAGCATAAATTCTTTTCCTTTTTTCCTCTTGAACTTCATTCCTACTATATTCTACTCAAAGAAGGGTTATTGATTTGAAAATTTTTAAAGCAATTTAATGTGCTGCATCCAGGGCAGCTCTCCAACATCCTGTGGGGATGGTGCAGATGGTGGAGGATGAAGAAGTGAAGGCCAGAGGTGGAACCCAGCAGGCTGAGGTCAGGTGGAGGCCTCTCTCCTGATGGGAGGAAAAGAACCGCCCACCCACTGCACACGTTTATTTACAGGTGAGAGGAGGCTGTTGTCAATAGAAAGCCCTCTGCTTAGCAAATCTATTGCTTGCTTGCCTCGGGGTGCCTTGCATTCTCTGAGCTAGAGCAGCTTGTTTGTGTGGCTCACCTCAGCTATTCCTTGTTCCCAGTCCCGGCCTTGCCTTAGTCCCAGGCCTGTGACCAAACTCCAGCTTCAGAGACTGTGGACATACCCTCTCTGGACATACAGATGTATTCTGTAGTTCTTAATATACTTGTTTTGAATAGTTTCCTTGAAAGAACCTTTAAAATGTGAGTTTTCATATTGATTATTTTTTTGAGTCTGGTTATATATATATATATATATATATATATATATATATATATATGTCTAACAACCACTTATTATCTATGTATTAATTTTGTGTTCTAAATAATCATCCATTTATATATCCATTCACCTGTCCATTGATCCATCTGTTTGAGCATCCTTTTAGAAGTGAAAATCACACACACACACACACACACACACACACGATTCCTAATGAACTCAAAATTTGTTTGTTTGATTGATTGATTGATTGATTGATTGATTGATTTTTGTTACCTGGGATCAAACTCAGAACCTTGTACTTAACAGGCAGACACTGTGCCACTGAGCTATATCCGCAGCCCTCAATTTTTAATCACGACAGTGGAATAATATCAGTCTGCATTATTCCTTTTTCAACTATAAGTATCTAATTTATCTTTTGCCCCTAGCTTTGGAGTATATTTGAGCAATGAAAATCAATTGACTGTTTCATGTGGTACTCTCAAGTTTTTGTAGTTTATTTACAGAGAATCTACCATTAGAATTTTATTTTATGTGACTTAAAGAAAACATAACAAAAGGATTTTCCTAATTAGTAGAACATTCCCTTGGTTAAATTGTCCACTTTTTCTTTATGCTAAATTTCCTTATTTGATGCAAGCTCCTTAATTAGTACTGCATCTTATCCTCTGAATAACTACTACAAAGACAACAATATGCAATGTGTCAATTATTATAACTGTCCTATTAACCTGTTTTGAAATTGTTTCATTGCTATTTTATTTTTTTTCTTATTAAAATGAATAAAAATGTAGAACTAAAAATAAAGTAAAAATATCAATATTTTATTCTGAAGGTAATAGAAAAACAATAGAAAAGACAATAAAAAAGAGACACAGGCCAGGGAGATAGCTCAGTGGAATAAGCTCTTGCCTGGTAAATGCAAGGTCCTGAGTTCAATCCCTGATACTGAAAAAAAAGACCAATTAAAAAAAAAAAAAACTCCACAAGGATAGGTATTCAACAGTGGTTATTATATTGCACATTGTTGTTTTTAGAGTAGTTGCTCAGGTTACCAGATTTGAGCACATAAAATTGGTGAAAGAAAAAATATTAAGTATTAACTGTTACCTTGTAAAAACAATTGAAATAGGTAGTACAATCATCTTAGCTATCTTTTGTCTAAATGTGTATTATTTTCACTTCTTTTTTTCCTTTATTCCTTTCCCTAATTCCAATTGTTTATTCACTTTGCTCTGTTTCTTTTTCTTTATTGATCTTTATTTAGTACAGTGTCTGCAGGGTCTCACTACCCAGATGGGACTCTTAGTGATCCTACTGTTTTCAGCCTCCCAAGTGCTGGGATTACAGGGATGTGCCACCACACCCAGTGATGGGTGTTTATAGTATCTGCAATAATTTGACCTTTTTTGTTCCATAATGCTTGAGTTTTCAAAGAATCAGCTCTTTGACTCATTAATGCTTTGTATTGTATTCTTTGTCTCCATTGCATTAATTTGTGGCCTGATCTATATAATTTCTTCCTTACTTTGGGTTTTGGGTTTGATTTACTCTTCTTTTTCTAAAAACTTGAGGTGTAGCATTAGGGCATTTATTTGTTCTTGTTCTTTTTTCCTGATGTCATAGTTCACTGCTATAAATTTTTCTCTGAGAACTTTCAGTGCATCCCAGAAATTCTGGTAAATTGTGTTTGAATTTTTGTTGGATTAAGATTGCAGGAATGCACCACTACACTCAGTTTTGGGGGCTGGCATGGCACACCTGGTGTTCTGGGGTGGCATGTGGTACTGGAGATTGAACTTGGGTCCCTCTATTTGCCAGTCAGGTGCTTAGATTGCTGAGCTGTCTCCCCAGCTCTTCCCTGTTGTTGGTTCCCTATATTTCCTGTTTAATTACTTGTCCTGTTTGATCACTTCCTTCTATTGTTATTCTTGGAATTCTGATCACTTTTAATCTCTTTCTGGAATATCTTTTATTACTCTTTGTAGAGTTGGTTGGGTGGTTATTAATTTCTTTACTTGTTCTTTGTCAAGGAAGTAATTTACTTTTCCATCAACTTTGAAAGATAATTTTTCAGGGTACATCAATCTGGGTTTGAAGTTGTTCTCTTTCACGACTTGAAACACTTTACGCCAATCTCCTCTTGACTTAGTGGTTATATTGAGAAATCTGCTGTAATTCTGAATGGATTTCCTTTCTGTGTGACTTCTTTCTTTTTTCTGGCAGCTTTCAATATGTTGTTCTTATGCTGAATTTTTGGACACATGATTATTACTATATCTCTCTGTGTAGATTTATTTTGGTGATGCTGATTGGAGTTCTCAATGATTTACTTATCTATGTGTCAGATTCCTTTCCCAAGCTTGTAAGTGTTTTGCTATTACTCCTTAAAATAGTATTTTTATGTCATTTGTTTGACTGGTTTCTGATTGATACCTATTAATCAGCCTTATGTTATTCATCTTTTCTTCTTGCAGCCATTGTATTATTTCCTGGTTCCTTTTATTTATTTATTTTTCCAGAGTTTCTTATCCAGTCATTAGCTGCAAGGATGTCTTCAAGGTTTGAAAGTCTATCTTCAGTTTCTTTTTTTAAATTTTTTTATTGTTTAAATTTAACAATGGTTATATTACATATTTTCATCATCAGATCAGTTTACATTAATACATATAGGTATATAAGATTGATCAAACAATTAAACACTTACCCTTCTAAATCAACATTACTTTTTTTTCCTTTCCCCTTTGTTTTCTTTGAAAGTTGACATATTGCATATTGTCCTCACAATCATTCTACAGAGTACAGTGTGTGGGCATGACCCACCTCCCTATTGACCTATGTTATAGAGTAATAGTATCACAAAGCTTTTCTGCTGGAGGGCTAAGAATGTAAGTTAACAGACCAAAAATTGGAGAAAAAGAAGGGCTATAAGGATAGCCAATATTTTGGCCCTAGCCCTTCAAGGTCAATAAAGACCCAGGATATAAGGGAACCTGTGCTGTAATATCCTATAACTCAGAGGTGTCCCAAATTT
>PVJA010045048.1:0-15831 GCA_004027025.1 Myocastor coypus
AGGAAGGCAGGAAGGCAGGAAGGCAGGAAGGCAGGAAGGCAGGAAGGCAGGAAGGCAGGAAGGCAGGAAGGCAGGAAGGCAGGAAGGCAGGGAAACAAAGTGTGAGCCGACAAAAGAAGCAGAAAAGAAAAGAATTATTCCTTTCTGAACTTTTCCTGTGAATTCTTCTTGCCATCCCTAGCTTCTGACAGTGACAAATCTCCTTTTTGTCTGTATTGATTTGCTTATCCTGGACATGTTTTTAGAGGGAGCTTACATTATACATGGTAGTCCTTCCCAGCTACCTTTTATTCACTTAGTATAAGGTGCTGGAGCTCTAACCATTTCTCAGCTTGCATCAGGAAAAGGAAGCAAAAGCTTTATGGGTTTCATTTTATTTTACTTTTTAAAGAAAATAAAATGAGTCTTTAAAGGTTTAGTGGAAATTAGGCAATGCTGTTGGACACGCAGTTGTGTGCATATATAAACTGACAGGTACTCAGAAGTCATCTGTACAAAACAGCTTCTATATTTTTTCCAGGAAGTGGCCTATGTGTTTCAGAGGCATCCTGCAACACACGCCTGTGATGGATTATTTCAAAATACTGTCTGGTCCAGTCCCTAAATATCATGAGAACAAAGCAGCTGGAGAAACCAGTTCTGGTAAATTAAGATGTACTGTGGGCTGGTGAGATGGCTCAGTGGTCTAAAGCGCCAGCTTAGGCAAGCTTATGCAACTGCAGGAACCGCAGTTAGATCCTTGGCACCACGTGCTGTGCCAGCCCCACCCGCAGGGCAGGCTGAGCCGGCCTTAATGTAAACAAATAAAGTTAAAAAATTAAAATGCACCGAGGGGCATTTCTGCATGAAAGCTTCATTTGAACTTGACACGCACAATTACAAGATTTTCCTCAACTTGGACTGAAGTACTGTGCATTTCTTTAGTGACTGAAATAGTAATAACATTTCTTAAATGCATTTATTTTTCTTATAAGAACATCATACATGAACTACATTACATTAAAGAAACAATAGCTTTGTTTTAGTCCTAAACCTGCTTAGGTATGTCATTCTTGACCGGATCTCTTAATTTAAAACCTAATTAGATATAACATTGGAATGAATGCTTTAAGTGAATCTTTCAGGCTTTACATGTCAAACAAACAAAAAATATTCAAAGAGTTTTACTGTTGGGTGCCACGCAGTTCTTCAGAGAAAGGATTTCCCACATGGCGCTGTGAAAGAGGTAACACGTCTCTGAAAGCTCAGGACGCTCAGTGCATGGAAAACATGTGTGGTAGGAAAATCGGGCTCATTGTCTCTTCAGTGTTTAAAATTTTCTCAGAAATATGCAGCAGTGTAGTGTCATTTTTGAGCTGCTAACATGATCAGTGCAGCTGTCACTATCATCGTCGAGATGTTTTTCAAGTCCTTCTTTCCTTGGGCAGGTCACAAATTCAATTTGTGTCCAGTGAAATCCTCTTAAAATAGTGCCCTGGACAAGTGATTGGTTTTTTTCCTTCCCCACTCTGAAAAATGCCGTAATGGGATATTTTCAGTTAGGGTGGGAAATATTGCATTTAGACTGATGCATAACTGGGTGGCAAACACCCTGATTTTCTTTTCTTATCATAGAGCTGAACATGACAGTTGTGAAAGTGACCTTATCATTATACTAACATGGCTAAGGACAGCGTGTTAGCATCTCTCAGCATCTACCAGAAGTGTGACTTGTATCATCTCTCTTATTTGCTACATCAACAATGAGTTGGTGTCATTGAGGTTTTGCGAGAAGGAACAATACAATACAGGACATTTAAGTATAAAATTATTTCATGACTGTCACCCAAAGAATTACACACAAAGGGAGCACATGAAATCTGTCCATAAACTAAAGACCAACAAATCCGGATGAGGCCCTGGATCTCCCAGTGACGTCCTGCATGAGTCCAGCTGAAGACCTGGAACCCCGTACAATGTCTCATGCATTGATCTGCACTGTAAAGGCCCCAAGGCCAGCGGTGGAAGCTGAAAAGTCAGTGTCAGGGGGAGAAAAGATCCATGCCAGCTTATTGAGGGTTATGAACTGGATCCAGCAAGTAACGCTTAAAGTAAGCACCAGAGCTCTCCCAGAAAAGTACCACAGCCGTCCTCAGCAGCAGGGAGGTCCTGAGCTCCTCTAGGAAGGAGCAAAGCTGAGTTCCCACCAGGGAAGCCAACATGACAAGCTTCTCCCGGGAGACTGAACAAGGCACTATCTCCCCCTCTGCAGCCAGGAAGCCATGCTCAAGGTGAGGACTGGAGCTACCCAACATGAAACACAGCCATCCTCAGGGACAAGGAGCTCCTGAGCTCCTTGGAGGATGAGATCTGCCGAGCTCATCAGGAAAGCCAGTATGACGAGCTCCTCCAGGAAGGCCGACGGCTCTCTAGAGCTTCGCCAAGAGCTTCCAGCAGCCTCTCCACATCGTTCCTTTCAGTCCTTTTCATTTTATTGGCTGCAGTCCTGAGGTACACCCTCTCCCCCACACACACCACACGGGTCCAGTTCATCAGAGCATTACAAGTTGACCACCACATAAAATTATGTAGGTGATTATTTAAAAAAACTAGACCTAGACCTGCCTTGCCAGCCCTGCTCTCAGGGTGCACTGAGACAGCAATTGAGGTTGGGTATATTGGTGTGCACCTATAATCCCAGCTTTTGGGAGGCTGTAAACAGCTGGACCACTGTGAGTCGGATCTAGCAGCAAGACCCTGAACACCCTGTACAACCTTCCCTAAAAAATACAGAAAAAAAGACTTGAATTGGCACTGTATATGTAGTATATGGGGGCACTTAAACTTAGTCACATAAATTAATCTATACAAAGAGAATCTGTTAGGAATCCTAGGCTACTTACTTTTAATATCTTTCTCTTCTTCTTCTCTTGGAAGAGAAACTACAGAAAGAAAAACGAAATTGTCATAGAACAGGGAGTTAGAATAACTTTCAAAAGCAGCAGCCCCAGCTTGTTACTGTGGTGACTGAGGTGAGTCTAGATTTGTCAGGGCACAGCCATTGAATAAGAGCAGTGGAGAGAGACTCAAAAGGATGGATGGGCTGTCCCTCTCCAGGTAATGCCAGACTATCTCTGAAACTTTGTTTCTCTTTCTTTATCCACTGTTTATGCTGAAATCCTTTTTGTTGATCATCACACCTACCAAAAATCTGTGGGGGGATATCGGGGCACCTTTGGAATGGTTATGGCCATCTAAATCCCCATGGCCCCTATCTCCATCCACGTTGCGATGCTCCCCCTTCCCCACTCCACTTTAGGTGAGCTACTCTTCCTTCTTCCCTAACTAGGAAACTACAACGCAGTGCTCCAAGAACACACTGTGAAAGAGTTGCCTGCTATTCTTATTCTAGAACTGAGATAAATAAACTGCTTGTGCAAAAGGCCAGAAGAGAAATATTTTTGGCTCTGTGGGCCGTGTCTTCTGTCATAATCATTCAGCTCTGCATGTATAGAGCGAAACCAGCTATTTCCAAAGCATCCGCAGGTACACACAGTGGCGTTTTAGTAAGCTTTCATCCGTATGCGCAGGAGTATGCCCAATTTGGCCTATGGCCACATGGCTTGCCAACACTGGCTCTCAGATGATGGTCCCTCTGATTCTGGTGCTGGATTGCCGATGAGATCTTTACTTTCTCCTTCATAGTCGTACAGAGGCATAGAACGTAAGGGTCCTTCAAGTGATGTCCCCATGGTATCCAGAGGGCCCTGGCCTCTCCTAACTCATGCTAAGTTACTGTATGTTTGAGTTGCTTTGCCCAACTATGCCAAGCAACTGGACATTACGCCTATTTTTATGTTCTCCTTTGAATACATTTTTTTTCATCTGGCAACATGTGCCACCTCTGACTGCTAACTTCGGATTCCATGAAAACTATACGTGGAGTGTCCTCCCTCACAGAAGCTGCACCGGGTCACTTTCAGGGGGGACATTGTCTTCTGTCCATGCAGCAGCCAGGCCATGTCAAACTTCACACATAGGTTTGTTTGTGAAATGACATGTCTGTGGCTACTTGGGTTATGTTTTTAATAGTTGGGTGTACTCTGGCACACTGTCTGGATTTTTAAAAATTAAAGGTTGCATCGGGTAGTTTTAGAGGGTTTGGGTCATGGAAAAGGAGCACGAATGATTCAAATTGTAAGCACAACCACCTTTTCAACCGGCCCTTCTGTGGCACCACGTTTCAACACAGCTTTTGTAAAGAGAATAAGGACAGCTGGACCTTCTTTACGCCTGTGCAAACACATGCTAGGTGGGCCACACGCATCCAAAGGCTGGCCTCACAGTTTTAGGTAAGTAAGAAAGTTGTTTGGGGAGGAGCTCCTAGCCGAGCTCTGCCACTAAACTCTTAGTGTAGCTCCTATTTCTAACCTTAAATTAAGCCTCTACACTCAGTCTCTCACTTTAACAAGCACTACATCTACATGCTGGCTCTCAAAAGAAGAAAGAAAGAAAGAAAGAAAGAAAGAAAGAAAGAAAGAAAGAAAGAAAGAGAGAGAAAGAAAGAAGAAAGAGAAAGAAAGAAAGAAAGAAAGAAAGAAAGAAAGAAAGAAAGAAAGAAAGAAAGAAAGAAAGAAAGAGAGAGACCCTACATTAACTGTTAAAACTTCCCCATAACCTACTCATGGGAACCGTGTACATATGGTGTTGTAATTCTTTTTTTTCAAGTAAGACATCTGTATTATTTGAGAAACAGCTAAAATCTGTTGGATTCCAGAAACTTTCATAAACTGAAATCCAAAACAGATAAATTATTTTTATGAGATCCAGCAATAATCAGTGCACGAACCACATCCTAGGTGGACAGCAACCTTTCCAAAGAGGAGCTTCGTTAATATACCCGTTTACGTATCTTGATTTCCTACAGCAAGTGCTAAAGCATTTAATTTCTAGTGCATATGTGATTGAGGATAGCTACACGAATCCAGGGTGTAGATAATAGGAAACAACGACCAGCCTCTCATTTTCCCCCTTGTGACGTCTTTTGGCCCACTCCAGAATGTTTGCGCTTGGTATTCGTAATAAATATCTTTGTGCACCTACTGGAAGCCAAGGGTTGTGCGAAGCGCTTGGAATGTAGCACTCCACAGAAAGCCATCAGAGTACCCCACTGCGGTCTGCTAACTTCACACTTCAAAACAAATATGAAAAACGGTGGTTGATTCCTTGACTATGATCAAGGCTGGGAAAGCTTCCTTAATACTTTGGTTTTCACCTGCAGACTAAAATGGCCATGCATATTGAGCAGGCTGATGATTAGCTGGGAAGAATCCAGGCCCAGAAGAATGCCACAGGGGCCTTGGGGGAAAAGAATGCGGAGAGTATATGGGTGGCAAAGCCCATCTGCACAGCAGATACACAGACAAAGAGTAGAACAGAGGCAAATCCTAGCTGCGGGAGAGGTGAACAGCATGATGGGGCTTCGGTACAGCAAGGAGGATGGAAGGTTTCCTCCGCAAAATCCTTTTCTCTCTGCACTTGCTGTGGTTTGGCAGATGGTGCCTACTGAAAAATTCTTGATACACTTTAGCACCTACGTCATGTAATCTTAACCGCTGAGCTGACTGGATTGAGAGGCTTCGGGAAAGGGGGACTGGATCTTGGGGGTCACTATAGCTGTCAGTAGATGAGCCCACTGATGTTCCTAGCAGAACGCGCTGTGTGGGGGCGGGGCATCCGTGCCCTGAGGAGCTTTGCCCCACCAAGCGAGGCCTGTTATAATGCGCCTGTCTTATTGCACGCTGATCATGAAGTGAAGCCTTGAGCCAAAAATCTACTTCTCACCTTCAAGTTGCCTCCATGGAATATTTGAGCCCAGCAAGGAGAGAGCAGACCAGTCTGATACACATGAAACGGTTTTAAGAGCTTTAGGGACGTGACTGGTTGTTGGAAGTTTCATGAATAGTCTTAAAAAGGCTGTGCACACCTCCCACTCTGTCTTGTTGCTCTCTCCCTGTGGGCTGTGTGGGTGCTCCGCACACATGCTCTTGCCGTCGAATGCTGGAGCCTTATGCACAGATCTACTTCCCAGCCTCCAGAAGGGTGAGAAAAACATTTTTATTGTCTAAGAATTTCCCAGTCTGTGGCATTTAGTTATACCAGCACAAACAGATCCCATACTCTTCCAAAGGACCTCAGATATACACTGCTATGGCTTGTGTCTAGTTGTCCCCCCAAAGCCTCATCTAGTCATGGGGCAGGGAGTTCTAGAGTTTTAGACTAACTCATGATCCACTGGGATTATGGGTCTTAGTACTGCTGGGATTACGGGTGTGTGTGTGCCTTCCCAAACCTGGGGTAGAGAGCCTGAATGTAATTTAAGAGAGACAGAGAGACAGACTCTCTCTCTCTCTCTCTCTGTTGTCGTTGTTGCTATTATGCAGCCATGAACTGCTGCTCTCTGCCATGTGCCAGTCTGCCTTAGAGCTGGTTGAATATGAACAGAAACCTCCAGCAACTGTGAGCTGAAGAAACCTTTGCTTCCTTCATTTTGGGTGTCAGGCATTTGCCTCAGCAAGGAGAGAAGATTAACTAAGACATACACTCTATTCCTAGAGATGAGCATCCTATCATGAATACAATGACCTATTCACTCCTTAGCTCACTAAATACTAAATTCACTAGAACTTATCTATTCCTTAGGTATAAGTAAGGTCAGTTGGTAAATGTTTGAGCTGAAAGGGGACAAGGTGAAAAAGAACAAGGAAGGCAAATAGGTCATAACAGGCTCCTGAGAGTGCTGCTGAGAGTTATCCATGGAAGCTTGATGAAATTTTCATAATCGCAGGCTCTGTTTTAACCAGAAAAGAACCCAAACTACTTCCCAATGGAACCAAAATCAACGAAGTAAAACAGAACAAATCATTTCATTGGGGAAAAGAAATCCTCTGTCACACTTGTGCAAGACAATGACAATTGCTTTGCAGTAAAGAAGAAGAAAAAAAAAAGCCACTTGTTTCTTTAACATCACCTGTTAGCTCTGTAAACTGTTTGCCAGTGTTGTACAACTCTGCAGTGACAACTTCGTTTTTCTTTGCTTTTGAAGTGAGTTGCACTCTATGTCTTCAGACATTCTACATCATCATCTTTGATAGTGGTAACTAATGTTCCATGGCAAAGTAATTAACACTGACCTAATTCTATGTGTCCGTGTTGCATGATCCATTTTTTTATTTAATTTTAAAGAGGAGAAACACCAAAGTCAATAACAAGAACAAAGCAAGATGAAAGCAATATAGAACAATAAAAATGGTACAGAATAGAAATGTAACAGTGGTTTTCATTTTTTTTTATTTTTTTAATGTATTTAGTACAGGGTCTATAGGGTCTCACTATGTAGAAAGGACTCATAGTGATCCTCCTGTTTCAACATCCCAAGCACTGGGATTACAGGCATGTGCCACCACGCCCAGTCTCAGTCTGGGTCTCAGTGGGCCCCACGGGCAGAGCTGGCATGCCATGCCAGAGACTGAACCTCAGCTGCTGCGCTCTGCCTAGGCAGGCGCTTTAGTCTGCTGTGCTATCTGGCCGGCTCTCTAACAATGGTTGTTATACTATGTATTGTTATCATCAAATTTGTTGCTTAGATGACCAGACATGGACGTGTCAGTTTGGTTCCACAATGAAACATGAACTCTTCCTTTCACTAAACCTTCACTTATTTTCCTTGTCTTTTTTCCTTTTGTCTTTTAAAATGTATTTTAAAGAGAGTATAGATATAATAGATGAGGAAAGGATTTTTTAAGGAGGAAGAGATTTTTTACATCCTGAGGCTTACTGTGTGCTTGAAACACTAAATTTAATACAAGGAAATGGATCCTTTTATACACTTGTGGAAACACTGTGTAGTACTTTGAATTCTGAAATGTAGCTCTGCCAAAGTGAATGACAACAGTCCTACAAAGCACTGTACATGGTTTCAAAGCAAACCCTGAGGGGATGTGACTGACCTTGGAAGATACAAAAGTTTTGTGTTTTGTTGTACAGGTCTTGCTTTAACTTGCTTTTAACCACCCAGCAGAAAAATTTAACCACGAGGCATAAAACATAAAGCTAGATTAGTATGCTGAGCTGTAAAAGGCTTAAATCAATAGCTTCTAACATTGCCAGTTTTGCCAATAACCTTCTCTGACTATGGAACATTGGATTACGTATACATCTACTTTCTCTTAGTTCAGTGAGAAGAAAAATTTTTGTACCAATGCTGTGAGGAAAACAATATGCATTGTGTCAATTATTGGGAATGTACTACTAACGCGTTTTGAAACTGTCACATTGTTATTTCTTATCTAATACAATTAAAACATCACACACACACACACACAAAAAAAAACCCAAAGTAAGTGGCCTTACATCTGAAATATCGGAATATCATTTCAGCCAGTTTATTATGTGAACCCTACTAACTGGGAATAGGACTTTTGCGAGCAGTCTTGGGCTCGCAGCACAACTGAGTGAAACATTCAGAGAAGTTCCATACACCTCCTATCCTTCCACAAACAGAGCCTCTTCAATGATAAAAAATTCCTCACTAAAGTGGTATATTTGTTGGGAATGGTGACATGACTCTCACACATTATTAACACAGGATGACCCTAGAGCTCCCTATTGACGGTTTGCATTCCACAAGTTTTGGAAACTATATTATCTTCACATCTACCATTATTACCATAGTCTTATTGGTTTAAAAATTTCCTCTGCTCACTGGCTTTTTTTCCCCTTAGTCCTTCCCCACCTCCTCCTCTTTTGGGGGCAAAAAACAATCTTTGCTATAGTCTTCACGCACTTTTGCAAAATGTCCTAGGGTTGCTATCATGTAATACATAGCCTGCTGGCCTATCTCCTTTCATATAGTGATAACATCTCATTTTCCCCCCTCTCTTTCACAGCCCATGAGATCATTTCTCCTTAGTACTGGGTGATCTACTGTCTGACAGTACCTAGTCTACTGATTTCCATAAAAGCCACCTATGGTTGCTAAAAAGCTGAGCAAATGATGCCTCGAAGTTTGGAAACAGAGTTTCAACTTTTCCAATTGCCCTTCTGTTTGGCTGCTTCCAAGTTTTGGCACAGAATCTAGCCTTTCATCTTGGTTTCTTTTATTTAATATAATTCATGCTGCAGGACTAGGGGGATAGCTTGGTGGTCTAAGCTCTTGCCTGGCAAGCACAAGGACACAAGTCTGATCTCCAGTACCACATGCCATACCTGCCCGAGCCAGCTGGCCACCAAGGCCAGGTGTGGTAGCGCATACCTGTAATGACAGCAGTGAGGAGGCTGAGACAGGAGGTTCATCATGTGCCTGAGAGGCATAGTGAGGACCTGTACCATTAATGGCTGCGTAGCTCCTTCCTTTTTAGCATCAAACAATAAGCGATTTTCTTGATATACTGCATTGTGTTTGTTTATTATTTATTTATTTATTTATTTATTTATCGTATTTATTCACTCATCTAGTGGGGGCAATTTAGTTACTCCCAAGTCTCAATAATTACAAATGAAAGGGCGAGCAGTTTTTTCTATGTTATTTTATATGCTATAGAATTGTCCAGCTCTTTTTTAGAAAAAAATTTTATTTTTTTTAATTTCATATTACAATTAATGAGAAAGAAATAGCAAAGAGGTAGTTTTACCACAGTTTAGTAGGACAGATATAATAGTTAATACTTTGTGTATTGCTGTCTTCATAGTAGTTGTTCAGAGTATAAGACACAGACATGATATCTTGTCTAAACACTCTCAAAACAAAACTTTCTTCTCACTGAACAAAGAGAAAGTAGTTGTATGTACAACCCAATTCTCCATAATAGTGGTGGGTTATCAGCAGAACTGGGAACATCAGAAGCTGCTTACATGAGACTTTTATAGCTCAGCATACTAATATGGCTTTCCTTTTTATACCTCATGGTTAAACTTTTCTGCTGGATGGTTAAGACCAAGTTAAAGCAAGACCTATGTAATAAAACATGTAAGTTTTGTGTCTCACAAGCTCAGTCAAATCCACTCAGGATATTCTCTGACACCATGTACAACATTTTGGAGATCTTTTATCAGTGTCAGCCATCTGTATGAGTCACGACCATTGCTTGACCAGTTTGTGTCTGTGAAAGCCTGAGAGAATGTTTTCTCTCTAAGTGTCTCTGCTTAGGCACACTGTATATCATTGATCCCGTTCTTCTGTGGCACCATAAATTCCTTGAACGGGAAATCTGGGACACTGCTCCAGTTCAGCTAGCTAAAAACCAAGAAGGTGTTTAGCTTCTTATGTTATATGTTCAAAATATGCTTAGCTTTGCAAGAAGCTTCCTATCTTTCCGAGTCTCTAAGGTTTTCCATTCTCAGGAGCAGTGAAGGAGATTTTTCCCAGTGCCACACGTCTCTGTCAGCAACTGGCATGCTCAGTGTTTTGTATTTTTGTTATTATAAGAGAAAATTATTAATCTAGCTTTAATTCAGTGAATATCTGAAATCATCATGCCAGATGTTTCATTCTTAAAGGTATTTTGTGGCTACAGGGTCTCACTAGGCTACTGCTAATGAAAGCAGGTGATCCTCCATTTTCAGCCTCCCTACCACTGGGATTACAAGCATGTGTCACTGTGTCCAGACTCTGTGGCCAGCTCAGCCCACCCTGAGGGCGGGACTGGTGCACCATGTGGTGCTGGGGATCCTGGATCCCTGAACTTGTCTAAGCTTGCCTAAGCATGTGCTTTAGCCTGCTAAGCTATCTCACCAGACCCTAGATTTATTTGTTTGTTTCAAAATGATTAATATACTGATGATTCAATAAAGCTCCAGGTACTGTCGCCAAGACCAGACATATCTAATAGACATGACTTATGATTTTCCTTTGTTTGTTTTTTAGTAATTTTTTATTTAATGGTTTTTCTATTACTACTATTTAATATTATTTTGAAATTTATTTTTAAAAAGTACACTGTAGTATTAAAACAAAAAATCACAAATGACACAGTACAGAATTTCACTAAACAAAATAACATATATTTTATGATGCTACTGGTATTTTTAAAATTTTTATTAAGTGAGAAAAAATAACAATGAGACAGTTTCAGAACAGGCTAGTAGGACAGCCATAATAATTAATACAACACATCTTGTTGGCTTCATAGTAGTTGTTCAGAGTACAAGATGCAGACATGGTAACTTTTCTAAACATTTTCAGGACAATTCTTTCTTCTTATTGAATTAAGAAAAAGTAGTTGTATGGATAGTTTAATAATCTATTATGGTAGTGGGTTATCAGTAAAACTGGCAATTTCAGAAGCTGTTGACTTTGGCATTTTATAGTTCAGCATATTAATATGGCTTTACCTTGTGGTTAAATTTCTCTGCTGGATGGTTAAGACCAAGTTAAAGCAAGACCTATATAACAAACCAGATATAGTTTGAAGAATAATGAAAATTTATAAGAAATTAAGAAGAGAGAAAAAAGAAACAATAAAAAGGAGACAAAAATATTAAGCATTAATTACTCTTTTTCATAGACTGGCATGAATCCACAGTGCTATTATCCAAACCATCTTGCTTCCATGCACAGACGTATCTCTAGCACAACTCCCTCTCCTCTCCTTTTCATCTCAGTAATTTAACACTTTTATGAGGAGTATGGATAAAAATTATAGAATGCATGATTGACTCAGCACACGCAATTTTTTCAGACTCTCCATTTCTTGTCTCTCTGTTTCTGTCTCTCTGTCTCTCTGTCTCTCGGTGTCTCTGTTCCTCTCTCTCTCTCTCTCTCTGTCTCCCTCACACACACACACACACACACACACACACACACACACATTGCTATTGCTAATATTTCTTTCTGAATGCTAATGAAGCCTCTCTTCAAAAGAACTCCAATAACAAACACTTTCTTTGCCAAATTGCAGACCCAGTTGCGTGGCTGGCTCTTTCTGAATGACTTTGTCTGGTTCCTTTTGAAACTGTTTACTGTAACCCCATCCATTTCCATAAGTGCATTCTCTTAATCTGTGTGCCTCACTGTCCTCCCTCCTGTGAAAGCCCACACTCTGAAGTCCAAAGGATTTAGCAGCAGAATCACCCCCTTTTCGCAAGTGCACTTTCTTTCTATGTAATCTTCTCCAATCCCATGGATTTAAAAATCTTCTATCTGCTGATGAGTTTGAAATTTATAGTTCTCGTCCTGAACCCTGCCTGAACTCCAGACTCATAAATCCAACTGCAAAACTCTGAATGCACAGAACAAAACAATTGTTTCATAAATCTTCCTTTCCACACAGGCTCCACGCACACCCCAGATGCAGAAGCCCACAGACTAATACTTCACAGAAAACAGCAGCCCCCTCTATCTGCTGCCTTAGGCCAAAACTTTGAAGTCAATCTTCATTCCCTTTTTTTCTCCCTACTCTCAGTAGCCAAAACTAGCAGTAGGTTCTTGCAGTTCCATCCTGAAAACATCCTAAATCCTTCAAGTCATTACCATTTTCCATACCAGTCATGACTGCCTTTCCTAGCCGCTGCTTCTGATGCCCACCTAGTCTTATTCTTTCCTTCAGTGCTACTTTTGCATACTGGCTGAAGTCACAGGAGACAGAATCTCCCTACTTTGGTTTCCCTAACTCACCAGTACCAGGCACCATAAAAATGAGCATCAGCCAAGTTCCTCCAAGCAGTTTTTCAAAATCCATTATTGATAAGCGAGAGGATTGCAACTGTTTTCTGTTCATTTTGATTAAGTTTCCAAGAAAAAGAGAACGAAGAAAGAGGTCCCAGGTAAAGAGATACCACTGACCCCCTCCTTTCCCCAAGAAAGAGATTTCCGGAGAGCAATGAACATTTACAGAAAGATCCTGGATATGTACTTCTTGAGGCCCAGGGTGGTAAAAAGACACCAGGAAGAGGACACAAATGCCCAGATCAAACAAAACTCAAGAAACTCAATCACAGCTCATGAAACTTTCTGCAGAACCATGTGTGAGTCTCAGAGCCTGCAAAGTGATGCGGCCACTTCCCATCACCTGCAAGGAGAGTACGGAGAGTCCGTGGTGATGAAGAGAAATGAGCGAGTTTGGAGTGGTTCCAGGGCAGGCAGGATTCCCATATGGTGTCAGACTGACTGGAAGACAGATGATCATATTCAGGAGGAAGATTAGTACATAAAGTGGGACATCTTTCTGAACTGAAATGCTATTTTATGATTCAAAGGGATTAGAAAACTATCTGTTATTGAGCAGAGAAATTGTGGGCCAGCTCGTGTTTTCAGCCAGAAGCATGGAATGATTATTTCCATCGACAACATTTTTAAAATATGTTGACAATGAAATTCAGAGGAGTTCGAATTCCCTCTCAGTCACCTTGTTCAAGAGTCTAGTTAGTGATATATGAAAAATACGAATCAGATTAGCTCTCTCCTTTGTAATTTTTCCCAGTAACTTCCATTGTAATGTGTACCAGAATAAAATTCAAGTGGCTGCAACACTGCTAGGGTTCCACACCACTGAGGCACGTGGTCTCTCTCACCTCACCTCGTCCCATTCTGCATGTTGCCAGCCGTTCCACACACACACTGGCTGGCTTCATTTCTCTACCCTGAGCATGTCAAGCTTACTTGTGTTTGTAGAATGTACTTACTGTTCCTTGATACTGGAATCTTGCTCTTTCAGATTTTGGCCAATCTGCCCCATAGTTTCTTTAGGACTATGGAAGTGCCTTTTCAGGGATTTGCCCCAGTTGGCACTGTATTACTCAACTGTCACCATTCTGCCCTGTCTCATCATGACCTTTCATGATGTTCCACTGCATTTACCATCACATATGCGTTATTTATCAGGTGCCTGGATGTCTTTGACTTAAGAAATACCCAGACCTTGCCTCCTTCTTCATTAGGTTCTGTTGTCGAAACCACCCAGTTGTGTTTGCAGCTGTTCTAACAGACAAAGCTACCTGCCTCCCCTAACTCAGTATTACATTTCCAGTCCTCTAGAAAGGAGAGATCAAAAGGAGTTAAGCACCAGTGACTTCACCACTAAAGCCACAAAGATGGTATAGACACAAATGTGTCATTCATAGGGTCGAGATCTAAGCTGTCCAGGTCTACACATGGCAAGGAACTGACAGGTTGGGGAAGAGTCTACTGTGATCAAATACACATAGCAAAATTTATCATTTTGATCACTATTAAGTGTATAGTTCTGTGCTGTGGTGCTAAATATATTTATAAGTCCATGTGGCCATTTGCAACCATCCATCTCAAAAAAACAATATCATCTGAAATAGAAACTCTGAACCCACTGAACCAACTCTGCAAGTTTCCTTTCAGCGTTAAAATCCTCCTATTTTATACCTCTATAAATTTGAGTCCTCTGTGTCCTATCAGTGGACACAACTGTTGTCCTATAATGTCTGGCTGGAGCAACTCTGCTTCATGTTCTTAGGATCACTTCATGAATCATGCATGTCACAATCACATTCTTTATTTTCTAAGCATAAATAATATTCCAGCAGGTGTTCAGGCTTTATTTTCTATGTCAGTGGACATTTAGATCTTCTCCACCGTTGGGTTATTTTGAATAATGCTGTTACTAGCATTGTGCCAGTTGACCCCTTTGAGCATATATATATATATAGGACTAGATTCCTAGGTCATTACATATACATGTTTTGTGGAATTATCATGTTGTATCTCACAACAAGGTAAATTTGTCTATCAATAACAAATGTATACATGTGTGGTCCACCTTATGCCAAGTCTTTGATTAGGTTTCTCATCTGTAGAGTTTTCTTATGAGACAGATCAATTCTTAGATAGTTTCAGGCGTATTATAAGTGCATGCCACTGGATACAAGCAGCACATTCTATACTGTGACACTCAGAAAATCCTTTGGAATCATTAAAGGTTAAATTCAAGGCTATAAAATCAATGTAGACATGTCTACTTTGTAATTAAGTGATTAATTTCATCCTTTGCAAAACAAGAATAATCTGGACCTAAATTTGTTAATGAGTAAGACTTTTGTAAAAAAAAAAAAAAAATTAGAAATTAGACTGGGTGTGGTGGCACATGCCCGGAATCCTAGCACCTGGAAGACTGAAAAGAGGAGGATCACTACAAGTCCAGCCTGTGTAATGAGACCCTATAGACCTTGTACTGAACACACCGAAAGGAAAAAAAAAAAAGAATAAAAAAATTAGAAATGGTAACTGTATATATTTATGGAGTATAAAATAACATCTTGATAGTTATACATAGAATGGTTAAATTGAACTAATTTACATATTCAACACTTCATTATGGGGAGTAAGAATGCTTAAAATCTGTAATTTTGAGATCTGAAATTATGTATTTATTTAATTTATTTATTTATTCCTGAACTGGGGATTGAATTCAGGACCTTGTACTTACAGATTTGAAATTTATTGCTTTATTATTATTAACTATGGTCACTTTACTGTGAAATATCATGAGAATTTAATTTTCCTATGTTAAAATCTGTGCTTTTTGATCAATATCTTTCCTTTCCCCATCCTCCTTTTGTGTGTGTTCTTGAAGACCACGTTGTGAACTTCTATATTAGTTGGATGGTAAGGGTTTAAGAATTTCAGATGTGCAGCAGTTTCTTAGGAGAACTGGTGATGAGCTACTATGTGGGCTCATGTTCTAGGTGAGATAGAAAGCAAAGAAACACAAGCAGGTGGTACAGCTAAAGATACAGATACATATACAGATTCAGATACAGATGTAGGTTCAGCTAAAGATGCAGATACAGATACAGATACAGATACAGATACAGATACAGATACAG
>PVJA010045049.1:0-10329 GCA_004027025.1 Myocastor coypus
TTCCTGGTCAAGGAGATTATGGGACCTCAGAGGAAAGGGATGAATGAACTGCAGTGCGTCTAAGGAGAGTCACCCAGAGAAAAACATTCTCTCAGGCTTTCACAGAAAGCAAAATGGCCAAGCAATGGCCGTGACTCGTCCCGAAGGCTGACACTAACAACAGTTCTACAAAGTACTGTCTATGGTCTCAAACTTAATCTTGTGGGGATTTGACCCTCGAAGATAAAAAAAAAATGAATGTTTAGTTATACAGGTCTTGCTTCGACTTGCCCTTGACCACCCAGCAAGAAAAAAAAAATCCTTAATTACAATGCATGGAATGCAGAGCTAGATTGGAGAGATGAGCTTTAGGAGGCTTAGATTCAATAGCCTCCAACATCACAAGCTTCACTGGTGGTCCACTGCAATTTGAAAACTTTTGACTGTGTATGTATCTGCTTCCTCTTAGTCCAAAGAGGAGTATATTCTTTTCCATTTTTTTTCTAAGCAACATCAATAGGGAGGTGGGTCATGCCCACACACTGTACTCTGTAGAATGATTGTGAGGACAATATGCAATATGTCAACTTTCAAAGAAAAGAAAGGGGAAAAGAAAAAAAAGTAATGTGAATTTAGAAAGGTTAATGTTTAATTGTTTGATCAATCTTATATACCTGTATGTATTAATCTAAACTGATCTGATGATGAAAATATGTAATATAACCATTGTCAAATTTAAACAATAAAAAAATTGAAACAAAAAAAATCAGAGATACCAGACATAATGCTCACTCATGTGTAAATATTCTATGTGGAAAGAGATAACTGAGTAAAGAGAAATAAGTAGAACAGAACAAAAATATGTGTGTAAACCTAAACAACCAAATAAAATTAAAACTAAAATAAAAGCCAACCAGAGAGAAAAAAGGAAGTGAAGCACACAAATAAAAACAAAATAAAATAAAATTTCTCTGTTAACTGTTCTGTGATAGTATTCCAATCAGACACCACCAAGCCCATAGTAATGTTAGTGCTGGAGGCTGGGCTTAACCCAGCTTCTAAATGTGGGGCTGTGCCCAGCCCAGCCAACAGCTTTCTAGTTGGCCTATTCCATCTCATTGCCCTGTTCATTACTTCACTGCAGTCGTAATTGTCAAACACTCTCAGAGACAAGCAAATGCTGCTCCCAATCCTGTGCATATTAGGCCCCTCCCAGACCTAGTACATCATGCTCTTTTCAACACCGTTGGCTCCTTTCACATTTTTCCCTTTTTATACTGTGCTGCTTATCACAGGTCAGAGGGAATGCTGATTTTCTGGATCAAGAGTGCCTGTGCTGGTGGTCATTGGTCTCCATGCAGGAGAGTGCTAATTTTCCATTGCTTGTCCAAGGTGCCACTATTTGTAGCCATGTCCACAGCTTGAATCTCTCTCTTGTATTTGTCATAGGGCAGGAGGAGTTGTGTTGTCTCACCACCTATATGCCACACGAGTGCTGATTCCTACCCTTGTTGTTAGAATGTTCCAATTATCAGTTATGTTAGATGAGAGAGAAAAATCCTCAACAAAATAAAACAAAACATTGGCAGTGCATTGGGGAGGGAGCAGTCACTTCTGTGTGTTACAGAAAAGTTTGTCATCATGCTGTAATGTCTTCTGTTTGCAGGTAATTGAAAGAAGTGACTTTTGGGGGGAAGTCAGAAGTTGAGGGAAACTTCCTGTGAATGGTGGTTACTGCTCCATTCCCAAAGGTAGTAAACCCATGGGTTACCCTGTGTGGTAGACCATCATTTCTCAAGTTCAATGACTATGTTTTTTAAATTGTTTTTTATTACTTTTAATAAGAAATAACAATATAATAGTTTCAAAACACATTAGTAGTACATTCACAATAATTGACACATTGCATATTGTTGTACTTGTAATAGTTATACAGAGCACAGGGTATAGACATGATAAATTTTCTGATCGATATTGGTAAGGAAGGAAAAGAAAAAAATTATCTTTGAGTTGTAAGGAAGTAGTTGTATACATAGTCCAATGTTCCTTATTTGCAGTGGGTTACCGGTGAAACCAGCAATGCTGGAAGCTGTTGATTTAAGCTTCATACAGGTCATCATAGCTCTGTGTTTTATGCCTCATAATCAAGTTTTTTGGCTGGGTGATCAAGGCAAGTTAAAGCAAGACCTGTATAACAAAACATTCATCTTTTGTAGCTTCCAAGGTCAAATCCCCTCAGGATTAACTTTGGAACCATGTACAGTTCTTTGTAGAACTGTTGTCAATGTCAGACTTTGGGATGAGTCATGGCCATTGCTTGACCAGTTTGCTTTCTGTGAAAGGCTGAGAGAATATTTCTTGTCTAGGTAACTCTCCTTAGACACACTATACTTCATTTATTCCTTTCCTCTAGGGTCCCATAATCTTCTTGACCAGAAAATTGGGGACACCACTGAGTTGTGGGATGTTACAGCACAGGTTCTCTTTTCTCCTGAGTCTTCACTGACCTTGAAGGGACCAAAATGTTGGCTATCTTCATAGCCTTTCTTTTTCTCCAATTTTTCATCTGTTAACTTACATTCTCCACCCTTCAGCAGAGAAGCTTCATGATACTATTACTCTATAACATAGGTAATTGATATTAACATCACTGTCTTTCTGAGTATCAAACATCTTAGACTTAGCTTGAGATTGGTATTTTCTGTCAATCATTGATATTCTAACAAATCTCTATAGAATGTAATAAAAGCAGTTACATATTTTTACGCAGACATTTAGAAATCCTTTTGTTTTTTTTTTTTTAATCTATAAATGTTTCTTTTCAACCTGCTTTTGGCATCAGAAAACATTTCCCTCTGTTTCCTCTAATTACCTGTGTTTTTACTTGATTTTGTCTGAAAAGCTCCAATATGGCTCCTCTTTTCAGCCACTTTAAATCCTCAGATGCTAATTTTGACCCATGTTGTACTCACTTCATGATATTGTTTTACCAAACTTTCCTCTGTGAAGTGGAGTCTGCTGGACCCTACTTTAATGTCTTCCCTTCTCTCCTAGTAGGTATCCCTCTCAATAAATTTTTTCTACCCTTAACCTCCGTTGTTCCTTAGAATTCATTCTTCAATGTCAGGGAACACAAACTCGGTCTATGTGACATCTAGCAAATTCGTAGTTATGCATTTTCCCTTCTATCATTTGCAGTAGCACACTGTGGAAATTGGAATGAAGTGAATTTTTTCATTTGTTTCATGGATTCTAGATTGTTACTTACTCAGATAGTCAACATTATCATCCTTGTTTGTCAATTACAGTTGTTTAGGCTTTGTCTTTTTATTCCTTGAATTTTTATGGCTTGTATTTTTATGTGATGTTTTTTGTTAAAATGATTTTAAATTTTAAATGGAGAACATGGGAAGATTATCATGTTTTTTGAGGGATATTTTATTTTTGCAGGCAGGTCTTGTATTCCTGTTTTATTGTTTATCCTACATTTAGATTTACTAGGTACCAAATTTACTGGTATTCCTTGTTTGATATGTTTGCCTACTAAGTTTTATTCTTATCATACATAGTGGTCCTAGGAAAAAGTAATGTAAGACCTTCCCCTAGTGGACTTCGATATTAACCAAAATATCAAGATGTAAAATGCTGTATCATGGTTTTTCTTTTTATTTAAAAAATGAAATGCAGTCCATGTCTTGGAAAAGCATGCTTATTAATTGTTCCAGCTTCTGATTAAAGGGCGATCAATGTTGGCAGGCATTCTTAAGATTTGGAGGGTAGATTTCATTGGGACAGCCTGGCCTGATTCCTCCCTCTGTTTATGGAGGAATATTGGGCCTGTTCTGTCTCAGTTTCCTTTCTGATCTCATCTTTCACTGGAGAGGAGGAAATTTCAACTTTTCACTGTTGCTTTCCAGGCTTAGGATGAGGATGCAAAGGCAAATTGTCTCAGTAGCTTACTATGAGTGAGAGAAGACATTCTTCTTTTGATCTCATTTCCAGACTTCACCTTTCACTTTGTGCTTTTCTTTTCTTTTCTTTTCTTTCTGGAGGCATGTGCCTGCTAAAGATTAGAAAAAGAGATTCTGAGAAGAATTTTGTCTCACTCTGCCTCAGTGTTTCCCATGAATTCAACACGTACGAATTTTTATGTTGAGCCCATAGAAAATGATCATTTGTTAATGCCCAAACAGTAAATTATTCATGCTAGATGAGGAACACATACCCCATCTCCAGGTTAGACAACTTATTGGAATTTTCTCTATCCAGAAGAAGACACATAAAAGTGATACCCTGGCCAAGTGTTTTAGGTACAGATTTCCAGGAATGGGAAACTGAACCTGAGACCCAGAGGCAACACTGAAATTCTGGATGTAAATAGAGAGAGCTATTTCTTTCTTTTTAAAAAGTGTTTAATTACTTTTAATAAGAAATATCAGGGGTCCAGCGGGATGGCTCAGTGGTCTGAAGCGCCTGCTTGGGAAAGTTTGTGCGGCTTCAGGGACCGCGGTTTGATCCCCAGCACCACATGCTGCGCCAGCCCTGCCCTCGGGGCGGGCTGAGCCAGCCATAAAAATGAGTGAATAAACAGTTGTGAAACAAGAAAAAAAATTAATATCAATATAATAGTTTCACCACACATTAGTAGTACATTCACAATAATTGACATATTGCATGTTGTCTTCATAATGGTAATACAGAGCACAGGGTGTGGGCATGCTACATTTTCTATTTGATATTGGTAAGGACAGAAAAAAAAGAACGAAAATTCTTCTCTTTGAACTGAGAGGAAGTAGATGTGTACATATTCCAAATGTTTCATAATTGCAGTGGGTTACTGGTGCAACTGGCAATTTTGGAGGTTGTAGATTTAAGCCAAGAGAGCTATTTCTTAAAGACAGTTTCCAATATCTTGGCCCTCTCTCTGTTCTTAGGACTATTTCTCATCATTTGCATGTGTGAAGAAGGGAAGTATTTCCACTAATGTGTAAGTTGTGTTATCTAGAGAATGAGTATAGGTTTCATGCTGTGAGTTTCATAAACGTGTTGCAGATATAGAGATACAGGAATTTTAGTGAATTTTGAGTAAAACTTGTCTTGCTGGTATTGAAGACTGCGTTGGTGATTAGGTAAATAGCAAAAATATCTTGAAGACTTCTTTGTCCTACAGCCCAGGGTAGATTTTCCTCCACTATTTTTCTCTACTTATCTACTTTCCTGTGGAGGTGATCTCTTTTACAGGTTGGAAAGTGCTCCAACTTCTTCAAATCTTCCACTTCATTTTTCCCTCTCACTCTTTCAAAAAACTGAAAAGTGGTTTTCCAGGCCTCTTAATTAGTGATTTAATTTTGCTAGCAGTACTTCCTTCTTTAAACATGACTGTTATAGTGGGAATACTCTTAAATCAATCATTAACTTTTAAAAAAATATTTTGTTATTTATTTCTCTTAAACCTCATTATTTGTTTGTGTTATGGTTGGTTCAGCCCGTCCTGGGGTGAGGGTACGCAGTATGTGGTGCTAGGGATCGAGGAGCGGTCACAGCACTTGCCTTAACTTTCCTCCGCAGGCGCTTTAGACCACTGAGCCATCTTGCTGGCCCATGAGAGATGAGCATCATTATAAGTTGCTATTATACTTTGAGATGAGTATCATATTAATGATAAAATGCCAGAAGGTAGACAACCAGTGGAACAGGCAGTCCCTACTGGAGCCCAAACAATCCCTACTCAAGATCTCTATTAACCCACTAAACAGATGGTAGATTGCAATAAGACACATCTTCAGATATGTAGTCTTAAAGGTTTAAGAGGGATGAGAACTCTTCAATTATTTTAAAATGGCAGCTATTTATGAGGAGAAAAAGAGAAAACCTCTGCCTCCTTAGATTGTTTACAAAAGTTATTGGTGAAACCTACACCTTTGTCTCTTGATTCAGAATGAAGACATATTACACATAAGATAAGCTTAACACTCAGGCAGCCTCAGATGTCAGAGAAAAGCTACAAAAGATTTTTAAAAAATGTATCAGGCCGGGCGTGGTGGCACACGCCTGTAATCCCAGCAATCAGGAGGCTGAGGCAGGAGGATTGGTGCGAGTTCAAAACCAGCCTGGGCTACAAAAGTGAGCTCAAGGCCCGCCTGAACTGCATAACGAGACCCTGTCTCAAAAAAGACAAAAAATTTATCAGTTATTTCACTCAGTTTTTAGTAAGGAATTTAGAACACTAATTTATGAGAGTAAACTCCATTTGTCAGAGTAAAAATGGATCACAGGTAGCCCTAGAGTTGAGCAACAACTTTGATTTTTGCTAAAATCTGTGAATCCACCACTTTCTGATCCACCTTGCAGTGCTCTGAAATCTGATATCTCTCTTTCTCAGTGTCAAAGATTTCCCCTTCCTGATATCTGTGTTTCTGCAGCTTTTTCTTGAAATAAGCATCAGTGAGATGGTTGGGGATTTTCACTTTGCTAATAACAATTTTTTGCATTGGTGGCAATGACAAATTTCTGGTGTGTTCTTGATCAAGTAACATGATTAAGGCTACAAGGCCCAGTCACAAGTAGCAAGCCACTGGCCTACTACTGCAGGAAGACCACTCTCTTGCCTCTGTGACACCGGTGAGGATGATCAAGACGGTGCCAGGAGTGATGCTAGCTTGAAGTTTCCACACATCCTGATTGAAGGGTTTCCTGCTGTGGCTGAAGAGCTTTCAGGGCACATCTTCAGTAGGGTAGTTTCTAGGTATTTTTCAAAGTTTAGTTACACAGGCATGTCCATTCTTGTCCCCACCAACTGGTTTTGTTATGACAGCAAGAACTTTCTCCTTTATCTTCTCAACCTTTGATTTAGCAGCTGTGTACTTTCTCTTGTTCAAAGAGTTTCCAGAATACATAGCAGATCAGGAGCATCTACCAATTCCTCTACACGGGACAGGATTTCAGCTGCAGCATAACTGCCACTTGGAGTTTTTCGCCTTCTTCACCTTACCATTTTTACCAGTACCACTGACAGAAGACATTTTTGCTTTGGGTTTCTTCTCTTTAGTGTCTGGCACCCACCATTTTGCAAAATAGGAAAGAGAACTAAGTTTCCAAAAGATGGTTTTTGATCCAGTTAGGCCACTTGATAATTTAATGAGAATTGCCTGCTCAGTGTTTTATAAGCATGACTAGGGATGAGGTTAAGGTGAGGAAACAAAGAGAGCAGGAATAATTGGTTGCTTTGGTTACAGCTTTAAAATAAACACAGTGTAGACTGATTCCTGGGGATTCAAGAAGAGTTTGATGACTAAATTCACCTGCTCCTGGTCTAGAAAGTTAGGACAACTTGGAAGAGACTTCATTAAGTATGAACACAATAAGTGAGCCATGCCTTGAGTGCAAAGGTGACCATCAAATGTCCGAGTGTCACCTGAGGCAGAAGTTCCAGGGATCACAACCCACTTCCCAGATGATCCAATAGTACTGAGGTCCACTGCTCACTTTCAGTCATCTCCCACTGGCTGGACTGTCTGTCCCACAAAGGAGTTCTTGGTAATCATAACCATAGAAGGTAAAGAAACCACAGTGTTAATGAGTACTCATGCAAATCAGTCCTTTTCAACTCTGCCTTTCTTTCCAGCTGTCATACCTAAGTAAAAGGAGTCATGTGAGAGGTTGTAACTCTTAGGCTGTACCTTTGGTTTGTTCCTCTACCCCCATTCCTGTTTGACAATGCCTGAGAGTCCAGTTTCCCACCTGGAGAGAAATATCTTATTTTGTTTCAATACTATAATATATATGCACCTGAGTAGGTAGGTTGCCTCCCTATCTTTCAGACAGAAATAAATCCTAAAGTGTGGGAAACTAAAGATAAAATAAAATAAAAAAAATAGGAAGACGAGTAAGGGTTTGCCTGGTGAAGATACATCTGAAGGACTCCACTATTTTCCTCACCAGACACAATATTCTTTAATGCTTGATATTAAAAAGGGACTGTCAGGGTGGGCCAAATAGCTTAGTAGATTAAAATGCCCACTTAGGCAAACTCAGGGGCAAGAGGTGATCTCTGGACTGTCCTACCAACCTGTCACCAAGGGTGTGTGCTGAGATGGTGATTGAGACTGGGCATGGTGGTGCACGCTTGTAATCCCAGAGCTTGGCAGGCTGAAAACAGGAGACTCTCCAGATCCAGCCAAGGCCCACCTTGTGAGTGAGATCTTTTGCTCCACACTTGCTCCAGACCCAGTCCAGGCCTGGTATGTGTGTGAGACCTGCTCTGCCCCAGGCAAATCCCCTCTAGATCCAGCCCAGGCCCAATGTGTGAGTGAGACCTTTGTGACACGCCCTCCTGATCCCCTCCAGACCAATGTCAGGACTGGTTTGTATGTAATGTTCAGTCCCACAGGCTGCAGCAAGAAAAAGCTGAACACAGCAGCCAGGTCCAAGCTCGGCACATCTGTACAAGTTCAAATATGGTAGATCTGGGCTGAGTAAGCTGAGGCACTGTGCCAGACCCAGATTTATGAGAATGTCTCCATTCTTTTTCTCTTAATTTACAGAGGGGTCAACAGGTAAAGAGGTGAACTAGTCTGACTGAAAGTCCCCAGATACATCAAGGGGAGGTAATCAGATAGAACTTAGGAGAACTAAATTAAATAGAAACTCCTAACTTAATATCTGCTTAGCTGCACAGACATAATGATTACTATTATTGTCTAAAATACAAACCCAAAAGTTACAAAAGTTTGTAAACTGCTAATTACCACTACTCATTATTAGTATTCTAACTATAGTTCTGTAATACAAAAATATAACTGTCTTAACCATATAATCCCTCTTGGGTAAGAATTTTGGTAGGTGCTAAGGGAAAACTGAAACAAAGCTCTACATAAAAGGTAAGAGGACAGTGCTATATAAAATGACAAAGAGGAGAAAAACAGATTTTCACACTCCAAACACACCCTGAACAAATGAAAGAGACACTACTATAGAAATTGTGAATCACACAGCTGAAATCTCTGAATTAATAGTGTACATAGTAAAGAAACAACTGCAGAAAACAGAGAGGAAATCAAATAAAAGATAATCTCTGAATTAAAAAAGAAAATTTAACTAAAATGAAAGCATTACTAAGTGCGTCTAAGGAAAGCATTGGTAAAAGTTAGAGGAGAATAAAAAAAGTTGGTATCCTAGAAAGAGCAATGTAGAAAAGAAATAGATTACATGGCACAGTTTGAAAGAAATATACAGGAACTTAAAATCTCAATCAGAAGCTACAAAACCATTTGAATGAAAGTGAACATAGAGTTTCAAATCTTGAAGGCACTATTGCAGTTAACAAAAAGGTAAATAAGGGTCTCTTAAAAACAACTAGGATGCAGGAAGAATAATACAACATCTGCAAAAAAGATGCAAAGATAAATAAAATGAGACTAATAGGCATTAATGATAAAGAAGGAGTCATACAAATTATCTAAAAAGAATATGGGCATAAGTAACAGCAGCAAACTTCCCAAATATGGGAAAACAATCTGGAAGTCAGTGAACTGAAGCATATAGAACTCCAAATAACATCAATCTAATTAAAAACACACAGAAACATGTAACAGTCAAGATCCCAGAAATCCAGCAGAAGAACAGTATAATAAAAGCTACTACAGAAGAGTGACAGATCACATTTAAAGGAAAATGCATCAGAGTAATGGCAGATTTCTTTTCACAAACAAGTAAGTCAAGAAGAGCACAAAGCAGAGTACTTCAAGTCCTTCATGAGAACAAACTTGAGCCCAGATGCTGTAAAACTCTCAAGTTTGATAGATAAAGTGAAATACCTCCATAACAAAGGACAACTAAAGAATTTCATGATGACAAAGGCAAACCTACACACACTAATAAAATATATTCTACAGAGCGATGAAAATGACCAGAACTCAAAGAATGACAAGAGAAAGAACCTATGAAATAGGGGAAACAATTAAACAAAGAAGCAAAAGGGGGTAAACATTAGCAGGTAAGTAACATGTCAGTCATAAGTCAATGTATCTCTACTATAATCATCACTATAAATGGACTCAATTCACTGACTCAGAGAATTAAACTGGCACAATGGTTTAAGAAGCAAAATCCAACAATATGCTGCATACAAGAAACACACTTAACTCATAAAGGCATTCATAGGCTGAAAGTCAAAGGGTTGTGAAAAAATAATACATGCCCCAGCACATCAGAAAAAATCAGGGGTAAAGATCTCATTCTCATACAGTCTCAACTTCAAACCAAGAATGATCAAATGAAATAAAGACGGCTACTACATACTGGTAAGAGGAAAAATTCAAGATGAAGAGGTAACACTCATAAATACATATG
>PVJA010045050.1:0-15853 GCA_004027025.1 Myocastor coypus
AAAAAAAAAAAAAAAAAAAAAAAAAAAAAAAAAAAAAAATTCTTCAGTGAAATTGATAGGGAAGCAATTCTCCCAATATCATTTCTGGAGGAAAGTAATTGATTCCAAAAACCAGACAAAGATCCAACAAAAAAAGAACTACAGGCCAATGTCTCTGATTAATGCAAATGCAAAAATCCTCAATAAAATGCTTGCAAACAGGATGCAGCAAATCATCAAGAAGATTATACATCATGATCAAGTGAGATTAATTCTAGGAATTCAGAGATCTTCAACATACACAAATCCATAAATATAATGTACCATATCAATGGAACCAAGAACAAAAACCACATGATCATCTCAATAGATGCAGAAAAAACTTTTGACAAAGTCCAACACTCATTCATGGTAAAAAAAAAAAAAAAAAAGCCTATATATTTGAAATAGATTGTGTATAAATCAACCTGTTAAAAACCATCTATGACAACCCAACAGCCAACATCATACTAAATGAGCAATAACTGAAGGTCTTCACCTTAAAATCAGGAACAAGACAAGGATGTCCACTGTCTCCACTCTCATTCAGTATAGCTCTGGAAACACTAGCCAGAAAAGAAGAAGTGTGATTATCATTATTTGAAGATGACATGATGCTTTACATAGAGAATTCCAAAAACTACACAAAGAGTCTTGTAGATTTAGTTATCAAATTCAGCAACATAGGAGGATGCAATATCAAGACCAAAATATCTGTAACATTTTCATACATAAAGAATGAACACACTGAAATAGAAAATAGGGAAACCACACATTTCACAATGACATAAAAAATGAAATACTTAGGAATCAATCTCACAAAGGACTTAAAGTATTTATACAGTGAGAATTATAGTACTCTGAGAAAAGAGATTGAAGGAGATTTGAGAAAATAGAAAAATATTGTATACTCTTGGATAGGAAGACCCAACATGGTGAAAATGGCCATACTCCCAAAGTTGCTATATAAATTCAATGCAATCCTGATTAAAATACCATTAGTATACTTCACAGAACAGGAGAAAACTTTCCTCAAATTCATTTGGAACCAGAAGAGACCCAGAATATCAAAAGCAATCCTGGGAAACAAAGGAAAGGCAGAAAGTATCACAATCCCTGACCTGAAATTATACTATAAAGCTACTGTGATAAAAGCATGGTACTGGCATAAGGACAGATGTGTAGAACACATTGGAAGATGCAGACACAACTGCAAACACACTCAGACATGTTATTTTTAGTAAAGGGCTAACCAGGCTCAATGCAAGAAAGATATGCTCTTTAATAAATGGTTCTGGTAAAACCAGCTTTCCACATGTCGAACGCTAAAACTAGACCTATACCAATCACCATGCACAAAGCCACAGTCCAAATGAATCAAGGATTTAAATATTAAAACAGAAAAACTAAATCTTTGGCAGGAATTTGTAGATCATAATGTTAACGACATAGGGATAGGTAGAACATTCATGAATAAAAACTAAACTGCGTGGAAAATACTTCAAAGGATCAACAACTGGTATCTCATCTTTTTGAAGACTTTCTTCACTTCAAAGCACATCTACAACAGAGTAAAAATAAAGCCAAAAAACTGCAAAAAAGGTATAGCTGACTGTCCCTCTGACAAAGGCCTTATATACATAGAATCCCAAATTCAAAATCCAATCAAAAAAATGGGCATCTGAGATTAATATACACTTCTCAGAGGAAATAATATATATGACAAAAAGATATATGAAAAAAGTTCAATACTATTTATTATTTGAGAAATGAACATTAACACAACACTGAGATTCCATCTCTCCCCAGAAAGAATGGCTAACTTCAAGAAGTCAGCCAGTAACAAATGCTAGAGAGGCTGTGGAGAAAAAGGAACCTTTATGTACTGTTTGTGATAGTGCAGATTCCTACAATGACTATGGAAATCAGTGTGACATTTCCTTAAAAGTCAAGATTCAGGATCCCATAAAACTCAGGTATTCCGCTCCTGAGTGCTTTCCTAGAAGAACTGAAAACCTCTACCACAGCGATATATATCTGCATCCGTGTTTATAGAAGCTCAGTTTGTCATAGCTAAATCCTGGAAACAACGCAGATGCCAATCAACTGAAGACTGGATAAAGAAGATGTGGTATTTTTAGGCAACTGAGTATTATTGAGTTATAAAACAGAATAAATTGGAATTTTTTGTTGGTCAATGGATGCAGCTAGAGAACATACTCTTTTTTTTTTTTTTTTAGAATTTTTTTTTCTTGTTTCAGAACTTTTTTTTCTTTATTTTATTTATTTTTATGGCCGGCTCAGCCTGCCCTGAGGGCAGGGCTGGTGCAGCATGTGGTGCCGGGGATCGAACCGCTGTCCCTGCAGCTGCCTAAGCTTTCCTAAGCAGGCACTTTAGACCACTGAGCCATCCTGCCAGGCCCCTAGAGAACATACTCTTAAGTGGAATGAGTCAGATTCACATATGTATACATTATATTGTCTCCTTAGTGTGAGGACCTGAAAGAGAAAAATGGAATCTGAAGGATACAATATACACTGGTAAAAATGAATGCACTTATTCAGAAGGAAAGAGTTACTGAGTTGAGAAGGACAAAAGAGGGAGTGGGGGAAAGAGATTTATCTATTTATGTAAGCAGGATGGTTTGGACAACTGTACTGTGGGTTTTTGCTAGTTTATGGAATGGAGCAGATAACAATTTGTTTTGTCTTCTTTTCAATTATTTGTCTTCTTAATTTCTTATTTTTTATTTCTTCCGATTTTATACACATATACCTGGTAATATGAATAACTGGTTGGAAGACATTATGTATTACAGCAAATACTGTGAAATTCATGTTATTATGTAGTGAAAATCTGTATCACTGCAGCTGGCGAGATGGCTCAGCAGTGTAAAGCATCTGCTTAGGCAAGCTTAGGCAAACACAGGGACCACGGTTCGATCCCCAGCTACACATGCTGCACCAGCCTGTTATGATTTATGTCTAGTTGTCCCCCCAAAGCCTCATGGAGTCACTGGGCAGGGACTTCTAGAGTTTGAGACTTGATCCATGATCCCTGGGATTATAGGTTTTAGTACTGATGGGATTATGGGTGGAAGTACTTCTGGGATTATGGGTGTAGCCTAGGGTGGGAGCTAAGGCAGAGAGCCTGAATGTAATATAAAGAGAGACAGAGAGACAGACTGGAGCTCTAGCTGTTGCTGTTGGTCTGCTGCCGTGTTGGTTGGCTACCTCTGCCACCATTTTGTTGCTGTTCTGCCGCCATGAACTGCATGCTCTCCGCCTTTTCTCCACTCAGCCTTGGGCCAGCCGAATATGGACTGAAACCTCTACGAATTGTGAGCTAAATAAACCTTTCCTTCCTTCATTTTGAGTGTTGGGTATTTGTCCCAGCAATGAGTAAAAAGTAACTAAGACACAGCCCCACCCCCAGAACAGGCTGAGCTGGGCATAAAAAAAAAATTCTGTATCACTTGTAAATTTTTCTGTTTTGATTCAAATTTGTACTCTCTGTAAACAACTAAAAACATTAAAAATATAGAAAATACCAATACTACAGGGAAGGAAAAAAAGACTTTTGGTGTGGAGTCCGATGTCATTGGAGTACTTTTAGTTGAGCTGAAGGATTAGTATTGAGAGTTTTCAGAGGATATTATGTGGGGGAAAGGGTAAATTAAGGGAGAAAAGAAATGTTTACTTTGTGATTGTGGAAAGCTCCGTATTTGTCAGAATCTGCTGATTGGGAGGACAATAGGCTAGGAAAAATATGAAAGAGCCAAAGAAATGGGATGGCGGAGGTTTGAGAGTTGTGGTAGGGAAGACTAGAATGACTGTGATGGAGCTAAGTATGGGAAATTAAAACTTAGGAGGAAGAATTTATTTATTGGGAAAAAGAATAAAGAAATATGATAATAGTATTGTTTCAGAGGGTTAGGCGAAGAAACTAGATAGGGAGCTGAGACAAGGAAAGGAACTTCAATGAGAGCCAGTGGGGAAAAAGTATGGAAAAGTTTAAAAAACTAATAAATGCACAACACAGAAAATTATACAACATAACTCCATATTGCTAAAGAAATCAAGAAACACACAAAACTCAAATCAATATCAAATGAGACAACATTTTAAATATTCTAATGAGAGTGCATATGTGAGTCACATGTCGCTTTTTTGCTAGAGTCCAATTCCTCACATCCCATTCACTCCTCTGAATCTTCCACCGCAATACAGTAGCTAACTTACACTCAGACCTTCTATCCTCTAGGTTGGAGTCATTCTCACAGAGTCTGACCAGTCTGAGTTCTTGGGTTATGAATTGTCATTGTTCTTGCTGGGTATAATGGTGGAATGGGCAGACAAATTTACTGGGATAAAATTGTCCACTAAGTCCTAAGTATCCCTATGCAAATAAATCAGCTATTGTAATAACGAGCTAATCAATACAGTACTACCTATCAGGAAAGACTGACAAATGACATGCCATAAGATCCAATTTTTTTTTTTTTTTTTTGCAGGACTGGGGATTGAACTCAGGTCCTTGTGTTTGCCAGGCAAGCGCTTATTCTACTGAGCTATTTCCACACACCCAAGATCCAACTTTGAGTCTCCTTTTAGCTGAGAAAAGAAATCCATAGCTATAAGTAAGCATCATAACAGCTCACGTAATTTTTCTTTTTGTCTTTTTGAGACAGGGTCTCACTATGTAGTTCAGACTGACATGGAGCTCATTTTTCTAGCCCAGGCTAGTCTCAAACTCATAGTGGTCCTCCTGCCTCATTCTCCAAAGTGCTGGGATTACAGGCATGTGCCACCACACCCAGACAGAACAGCTCACATATTGACCCACAGGTAATATGCACTAAATGGGATAAATATGTCTCATTGAATGACAAAAAAGTACATTTAACTAATTTTATACAATCAGTTGTCTAAAGCCCAGGGGACTTGTGCTGCGTGATGGGGAGTCAAAGGGGAGGAAAGACAAAGAATGCTTTGTAACAAAAAGTCTTCTGCTATATTGAATGAGAAGGTGGAAAAGGTGGGAGTTCACAGTATCCTTTTTGTGGTAGAGGTATGCTATATACTTAGATGGCAAAAAATAGAGAATACTGGGTACCAAATTGAAAATGTAGCTAACGAAAGGTTCTGTGACTAGTATAAATATTAGAGAAAGCATTAAAGAGAGGCAAATGATTAAGGGAGAACAAAAAGTAGTGAATGAGAAACAAGAGAAAGAGGTCCTGTAAAAAGATAGTAATAAAAAGAAAAGGAATAGAAAGGGACAATGTATAATTCTCTTACACTCCATAATGCATATCAAAGGAATAAGGCAAAAGGAAGACACACCTAGTCCCAAAAGAAAAATTGGGAGAATGATAGAATAAAAATGAACAGAAGGCAAATAGCACAATAAAAGTTGTCTATCATTTTACATGTGTAAGTTTTCTTCACAGTGTAGAATGAAGGAGTAGAGCTCAAGTCAAGACATACCTCTGCTCCCCTTGAAAGTCTAATGTTATGACTTACCGCAGAATGGCGCACAATGCAAAAATCTGCATACAGTGGGAACGTGGTGCCTATGAGAGCTTTCACTTCCGTGTAGCTCAGGTTGAATGTACGTTCCAACCACAGGAGTTGGTTGCATGATCACGTGCTCCAGCCCCTCATTCCACAATTGTGGCAGTATGTGCTGCTGAATTATTGACTGAAAGAGGCCGCTCTGTAAACAGTATCCTCAGTTTCTATTGCAGGTTCCAACTGTCCACTATTTCAGTTTCAATGGGAGTCACTGTGAGGGAAAGCACTGAGCTTCGTTTTACCTTCTGAGTTGCAGCTAGGCAGAGGCTCTCAGCCATGCGCCGTTTGCAGAGGTTCCCCTCTCTCCTCAATAATTTCTAGAACTGTATCATTTAATCCTCCTCACCACCCTCCTATTTTGTCTGTTCCCTCATGGTTAGACGGTAACCTTTCACTTTGATTTCTCCCTGAGTTACTGTTTTGCCAATTCTAGACACTTTGTCCCAGGCAAGCCATGTTGCTGGCACGTGCTGCTCTGCTATTTCATTTTCTCTCTTCTTGCCCCTTTGTAAAACAGTTCTGAAAGTCCTTTTTTGTGAGTGTGTTTAATTGTGCTGTTGTGGATACCTCACTGTCTTGAATGGATTCATCAAGTTTTGTTGCTCTGCTGTTTTAAATGAATATTGTAAGCTAGTATTTTCCTCGGCATTCATCTACCTACCCATGGAAGCAAATGAAAGAATAGTGTGTAATGTGCAGTTTGTAACTACAAGCAGCCTTATAATCTTAACTAAGTCACATTCCTGCCAGTGATAAAGCCTGGGTATTCCTCCTCTTTTCTCAGTTATTCCTGTCACCTTGTTGTCTTCACCTTCAGAATGAAGCATTCCCTGATCCTCCTGACTAAGTCAGTGTATTATTATTTCTCTCTCGTTTTTGAGACAAAATACCTGACACCCACAAGTTAAATTAGGAAAGGTTCAGTTTGAATCAGAGTTTCTAGAGGTTTTCACGGCTGGATGGCTCCAGGGCAGGGGAGCATGGTGGCATGACAGAGGAGAAATAGTTCATGGGACAGTGGGCAGAAGGCAGTAAGCAACAGACTACTTTTGCCTTGTGCCCCAACAGCACACAACCCTCGTGGGTGGTGCTGGAGCTTATAACTTGTTGGCCAGAATTATGCTATATCCTAATTCCTAATTTCACGGAAGGCTGAAAAAAATAAATAGTATTTAGCTGCTATCATACAAATGGACAAGGACTGAGAAAAGATGTTGTGTTACACAGTCAGAATGATCTACTTATAGTGGAACTTTATTTAGGGAATTGTGTAAAACTAACATATCCAGGACTGTTACTTCATATCATATCATCATAATTCTTTGTAAGAACATTTTTTTTGAAAATTCCAAGATGCTGGATAATTTCTCAGGTCAGATTTAAAAATGGTATTAGCAATCAGTCTCATATGTATAACCTGACAATGTTTGATAAGAGACTAACACAGGGCTTTTGGTTACATACAGGAGCTCTGATATCTTTTCTAAAGTAGGACATCACCACTCTCTCCTTCAGCCTCCAAATTATAGCTATAGCTAAATCTGTGTTGCAAAGCCCACGCTGGAAAGGCACATTTCCCAGAAGTCCATTCAGGAATGGTCACATGTGAATGGACTAACCTCATGACACTGCATCTGCTGTTCTGTTTCAGCTTTTACCAGTTTCATCTGGCACTTGTATGTATGCCTCTCTTAGAGATCTATTAGCTATTCCAAGAAATGCTACTCTCCACAAAATTAGATGAATCAGCTGGGATCACAGTCTCATCTAAGCCCCAGAATGAAGGTACATATTATTTAAAGTATAGGAGCTACACTCCTGCATTTTAAAACTTTAAACAAATAGGATTCAAACCCCATTTAGAAATGAAAAAAACGGAGGAAGGGAAGAGGAGAGAGACAGCAACAACTCAAATCAGGCTCTATGAAGGTCCATTTGACCTCATTACTGAGCAGTAAGAGTCACCTAGTTGTTTTCCTACTCTTTTTTTAGTTTTATTTTTTATTAATATGAATGAGAAAGAAATAGCAATGAGACAGTTTCACAACAGGTTAGTAGAACAAATACAACAATTAATATATTGTGCACTGTTGTCTTCATAGTAGTGTTCATAGTACAAGATGAAGAAACATGATATATTGTCTAAACACTAATAGTACAAAGCTTACTTTTCATTAAACTAAGAAAAAGTAGCTGTATATATAGTCCAATAGTCCGTATTAGTAGTGTGTTATCTTTTTAATATTCATTTTAATGAGAAAAACATGAAATAGCAATGAAACAGTTTCAAAACAAGGTAGTAAGATGGTTACAATTAACATCATGCATATTGCTGTCTTTATAGTAAGTTATTCAGAGGAAAAGGTGCAGAGCTGATATGTTGTCTAATCAATATTAGTACAGACTTTTATTCTCAATGAACTAAAACAAAGTAGCTATATATATATATATATATATATATATACATATATATATATATATATATATGTTTCTTTTTAAGGATTCTAATACTAGGAGAAAATATCATACCATGTCTTATAAGTAGATTGTAAGTTGGAGATACAGTATGAATAATACACCAAAAAGTATAAATAATATTCAGAAAGTTAATTAAATATTAATTAATTTAATTAAATATTTCAAAATAGTATTCCAAAATTCAAATCAAATCATAATTCCAACTTAGAGACCATAATGTTGTATATCATATGTACGAATCTGTAATCAATTCACAGTACTTTCATAGGCACCTTAGACTGCTGAGCCATCTTGCTGGCCCCTTTCCCACACTTCAATGGCCCTTTTTGCCAATTTTGGTGGGGAAGGGGGGGTGGGGCAAGTATTCACAAATGTGGATCTCTCCAGATTACCTGTTTGTAATTAAGTCCACAAGGGAAATGCCTAGACAATGAGTTCTTAGGTGGATTTAAAGCCAATCAGAAGAATGACCAGTATGTTTTGAACTGCGTGAATAACTTAATCATATACCCATGTGCTCTTTGCCTGATCTCCAGAGAATAAAAACAGTCCCATCTCAGTCTGCCCCATAACAAACAGGGAGTTTAATTATTGGGCTAAATGTCAATGAAATAAGAATGGTGATAGCTCAGGCAAGATATCCAAAGTCCTAGATTCTGATTGTCTTCCCTAAGCTTCCATGGCTCGGTAGTAGAAACACAGAGATTAGTAGAGTTGAAAGTACAAGTAGGTAGTTGAGACCCCTTTTGTACTCAGAAATTAACTGCAAAACCATAGGAATTTTTAAAGAAGTGTGTCCAAGCACTCACCCCATTCACATGTTATTATGAGTTCAGTCTTCATAAGTGATATGTCCTATTTATGTGAACCAATGTTATGATATCACTGCATGAACTGCCTTCTCTCATGACTACCTGGAGGCATATGGTCACAACTTACAACATGGAGTCCCAAACATCAGGCTTTCCTGGAAGAACCTAAGACCCTGTAATTTAAAGAAATATCTGTGGTTATTCTCACATGTTAGGTTGAGAACTATGGATGTAGATGTCATTCAGAAAAATAACGTACAAGGAAAGTACTATATATAAGGGAAGACATACAGGTCTGGCTTCCTGTACATACTTCACTACACCACTCATCCATTCATGTAACCAGTCATCTCAGGGGAAACTCTGATTTACAAAGCAGACTAGGGTAAGATTAAGATCTGTTGTATGGTAGTGGAGAAACTACTAATAGATTTTAAGGAGTGGTGTGACACTATCAGATTCATTTAATCACTCTCATTTCTCCTACTTCCCCAAATCTGAGCATTTTCTTGTGCTTGTCAAGGTCATCAAAATGGTAAGCTCTGTTGCTATTGTTTTTCCATGGTGTGTATGTATACACATCAATCAAATCAGAAAATAGTTATCAAGTACTTACTATGTACTAGGGATATGGTTAGTTTCTAGATATACAGAAAAGAAGCTATGCATGGGCCAGCCAGATAGCTCATTGGATTAAAGCACCTGCCTAGACAGATACAGGAACCAGGGTTTGATACACTGCACGTTGTGCCAGCCCTGCACTCAGGGTATGCTGAGATGGCCATTGAGACTAGGAGTGGTGGCACTCGCCTGTAATCCTAGCATTTGGGATGCTGAAAATGGGAATCACTATGAGTCCAATCTGTGTAGTGAAATCCTATAGATGTAGCACTAAATACATAAAATTTAAAAAAAAAAATAGAAATGGATGAAGAAGCTAAGCAATAACTCTTTCATGGGGATGGCTGGCAAAGGCCATAATAGAAAATAGTCAGCTTCCTGAACAATTCAGAGTGATGGCGCTATACTACAAGTAGTCCTGGACTACATACATCTAGATAGTACATCAGAGAGAAATCAGCTTCCATCTTGTTTAAGCCACTCTTTTCTCGAATTTCTATTATAGCACAAAAATCTGTGTTTTAGATATTGCTACATGAATAAGAAATCCAGTAGTTATCTGGATTAGAACAGATTTAGTGGAGAGGTGTGGGCACAAACATGTAAACGTGCATTGAGGAACATACAAGAAGTAAGAAAGCAGAACTAGTGTCTCTAGAGCCTCTTTCAAGGTCATCTCTAAAAGAAAGAATAGGTAAGCAGTAGCTATTGTAGATGATGGATCAAGGGAAGTGTTTGGTTTGGTGATGTGATGATAGGACAAGGTGCATTCTGCTACTAAGATTTTTGAAAGGCTCCAATAGAAAATATGAGATTAAAATACAGGAATGAGGTGAATTAATAGAAAAGTCCCCTGTGAAATCAGAAGGGGTGACATCCAAAAGTCATTTTAGAAAAAGAAGAGCTGCTCCTTCTGAGAAACAGAAGAAGATGAGTTGGAAACGTAAGCAAGGACTGGCCAAGATTATGAGGGACTTTCTCTGTGAAAGGAAAAGCAAGGTCATCTACTGAGGGTGTAGGACACAGTGATTGATCAGTTTGGAGGTTTTCATTTTAATTGTGAGGTTTTGGATAGACGCATGAGAAAAAAGATCACTTAGAGGCCATGGTATTTCATGCAGAAATTGTGGATCCAGATGATTTTGGCAGTCCATGCCTTGAAAAAACTGTATGCTTTTCTTCTGGGAAAGATTAGCTACAGAAGCAATGAAAAAAAAATTGAAAGTACACATGACATGGGGCAGAAAGCCTAAAACCTCAAGAGCAGCCATCTCTTTATTGCAAAGGTTGATAAAAAAGGAGCAAAGTTGGGCTGTAGCTGTAGCTGTAGCTGATGGAAGGTACATGTGTTCACCCCTAGCATGTGGACGCACATGCATGTGGGTTCATAACACACATATATACACACATGCATGTGAGGAAGGGAAAGAAGTTTGGATTCCTCTAAAAAGATGATGCAAATCTTTATATATGTACTCTCTCGGGCCACCAGAATGCTCGATGTGACTGATGCCACCTTGTACAGTACCGTCCTCACAACAACCAAAGGGATTAGAATCATTCCTCATATGAGATGGAATTGAGTCCAATCAAAGTTGAGTTCCAATTCACGGAATTAAGCCCCATTTTTTTCAGACTTTAAAGTTCATGTTCAATCCAGCTCCACTATGCTGTCTGGGTCAGAGCTTTCTTAGATTCAAGAAAATGATAATCTATTTGAGAGGCTATTTTATAGCAGAGAGAGTTACTACCTTGTATCTGCAATTTTACATTAGTCTAGGTTTTGAAAGATTATTCGAATGCTAACTACTTGTTTATGGGCTTTTTTTTTCCATTGGAATGCATTCTAATCTGAACTTCAGTGGAGAGCTTGTTGCCAGGATGTCTTTGTAATAGCCAGAATAAAAAGGGAAAAATTCAAAATACCACATTAAAATCGTTTCTTGTGATGCTTGCATTTCAAAAAAATTAAACTATTGCTTCTAAATCTTGTCAGGGGAGTGAGATTAGAGAAGAGAGAGAGCTACTAATAGCTACTATTTATTTAAAACTTCTATGTCATAATCAGCTGTTATCCTCCAGTCATGTAATATCCTGTCTTCCTCCTTTTGGCTAAAATACTAGTAGATATTTGATCAGATGAATAATAATCTTTCATAAAGTTGACTACAATAAATTGAAAACTGGCAAGGACCTTTACAACACTATTAATTTTCAAACTAGTAAGACAATTTGTTGGAAGAAAATATTTATCCTCTGACAACCCACGGAAAAAAGTCTGTAGCTTTCTGATACCTTTCCATTATTATGGCTTGTGTCTAGATGCCCCGTCCAGCCTCCTGTGGTCTTAGGTGGTTTTTTTTCGGAGGTAGGTTGATCTAGAGTGTGTGAATAATTCGTGGTGCAATGCTACGATTAAAAGTGCTAGGACCGAAGGTGAGTGATTACTAAATCAATGCACTCACTGGTTTTGTACTACCCTATCCCAATAGTCTGGGTATAATATAAGGGACAGAAAGAGGCTTGTCCTGTCCCTTATTGCTTTACTAATTTCTGTTAGCCATGAACTGTTTCCCTTCTGTGATGCAATCCTACCTTGGAGCAAGCCAATTAAGGACAGAAACCTCTATATAATGCGAGCCAAATAAACCCTTCATCCTTTATCTTTATGTGTCATGTATTTTGTTTCAGCAATGAGAGAAAAGTAACTAAGAAAAGCATATAATCTCACAATGAATTTATGGGGCAGGTACAGTTATTATCGTTTTTTTTTGTTGTTTTGTTTTGTTTTGTTTTTTTGTTTGTTTGTTTTTTTTTTTGCCTTTTTGAGACAGAGTCTCACTGTGCAGTTCAGGCTGGCCTCGAGCTCACTTTTGTAGCCCAGGCTGGTCTCGAACTTGCACCTATCCTCCTGCCTCAGCCTCCCGAGTGCTGGCATTACAGACGTGCGCCACCACGCCTGGCTATTATCTTTATTTTACAATTGAGCAAACTGAAGGACCAATAAATAAAATAACTAATGTCAATATGCACGGTGAGTTTTATAGCCACAATTTAGATTTTTCTTTAAGCTTTCATATTTGTTATCTTTTTGTCTTAATTTGAAGAACACATAGGATTTCTATCTTGATACATGTAGAACTTCTACAAGGATACCGTTACCTAAATATCACTATTAGTATGACCTACTGAACTGCAGAAAAGGGAGACTTGTTGACAAAGACCCTTGCAAGATTCTTAAATTGAGATGCATTGTGTTGATGTACCAACTCCCCACAGTGAAGGTAGCCATTATGCGCTGCAAACATATACTAATATAATAAAATTTCAGAAAAATAAAAAACACTCAACAATTAGATATACTTTTTCTTTTTCTATGTATTTGGTGCAGGGTCTCACTATGCAGCTCAGACTCATAGTGATCCTCCTATTTTCACACTCCCCAGTGCTGGAATTACAGGCATACACCACCACGCCCAACTTAGATATACTTTTTCTTTGAGTATGTCTGAAGCATGAGTGCATCATAGATCATAGTCTGGGCCATAAAAAGTCTAAGCCTAGCATAGTGGTATAATCCTAGTACACTGGAGGCTAAAACTGGAGAGTTGCAGTTTTCAGGCCACTCTGAGCAATTTAGCAAAATCTTGTCTCAAGATAAAAAATAAAAACGGCTAAACATATAGCTTCTGGTAGAAGCTATATCCTTGTTATTGTTTGTGTCCAATTGTCCCCTCAAATTCTCATGTAGTCATTGGGGCATTCTTTCTTGAGTTCATGATTAATTCATGATCCAATGCTGGGATTATGGGTGTGAGTGCTGCTGGGATTATGGGTGCTAAACACACCCTGAGGCAGATAGTCTAAATGTAACATAAGGAAGCAAGGGAAAGAGGCTTGCTTGTGTTGCTAATGCCTTTACTCCTCCCTTATTGTTCTTGCTGTTTTCTGCTGCCATGAACTGCTGTCTTCTGTCATGTGTTTGCTTGCCTTAGAGACAGCCAACTATGGACTGAAACCTTCACAAACTGTGAGATAAATAAACCTTTCCTTCCTTAGGTTTGGAATGGCAGTTATTTTGCTCCAGGAATAGAGAAATGTAACCAAGGCAATCCTTATCCAAAGGATTTAATCCTCAATACTGAAAATAAAATCCCTTAATACCTTGGAAGGATTTTGAAAAAGTCTATTCTCTGAACATAGGGGAATTAAATTAGAAATCGGAAGAAGAAAGATCTCTTAAAATTTTCCAAATATGAAAACGTTAAGTAGCATGCTTCTAAGTAAAACGTGGGTCAAAGAGGAACTAAAAGTGAAATTACAAAATAATTTGTGGTGGATGTATAACTTGGCAGTACAGTGCTTGCCTACTATATGCAAGGCCATATGCTTCATGTGTAGCATGAAAGAGAGAAGGAAGGAAAGAGAGAAAAAGAGAGACAAAGAAAGAGCATTCTCTATTTTATTCTGTATTTTGTTCTGCATTTTAACAGAATGAAATGAAAGCACTACTTATTAAAATTTATGCAAAGCTGGTAAAGCTGTACTGAGAGGGTAAATTATAGCACTAACACACCTACATTAGAAAAGAAGAAAGCTCTCAAATTAATGACCTCAAATTCCACCTTCAGAAACTGGAAAAACAGAGCAAATAAGCTCCATCTGAGCAATAGGAAAGAAATATTAAAAATTCTGGAAGAAATTAAATGGAACACAGCAAAATAATAGAGAAAATCAATAATACTAAAGCTGTTTCTTGGAAGAGAGCAATTAAGTTGAAAAAAGAGCAAATATCCAAATTATAAACATCACCAATGAACAAAAAAATCATGAAAGATCGGGGCTGGGGAGATAGTTCCGAGGCACAAGTGCCTGCTGGGCAAGTGCAAGGTCGTGAGTTCGAACCCTGGTCCCACAAAAAAAAAAAAAAACAGTAAAAATCATGAAAGATCCCACAGACATTAAAATATTATGGGGTTATTATGAACAATTTTGTGCAGTAATTTAGCAACTTAGATAAACGGACAATTTGCTTAAGTGACATAAAGAATCAAAGTTCCCACTTCCCACAGGAAGAGATAGCTTGAATAGTTCCGTATATATTATAGAAACTGAGTGTGTAGATGAAACCCTACCCATAGGGTTATGGGTGTAGTTTAGTAGTAGAGCACTTGCAGAACAGGCACAAGACTCTGGCTTCCATCCCCAACACAGAAAATCTGTAAAGACTATTTGCAAAGAAGGCCATAGCCTGAGGCACTGATCTTGTGGTTTTATCATGCTTTATGTCTAGATGTCCTCCCGAGCCTCATGTGATTGTAGGTCGGGCCTTGGGGAGGTGATTAGACCACAGGATGAATGCACTGATGAGTTTATAGCTAAACATAATGTTTGGAGGTGAAGCCTCATAGGAGATGGCAAGTGACTGGGGGAGTAGTCTCAAAAGGCCTATGTCCTTCCTTCCTCCCTCCAATAATCACTTTCTGTTTTCCACCATCATGCAAAACCTCTTTCTCCTTTACCATGCCTCTGTGCCATTTCACTTTGCCTTGGAGCCAGCTGACTATGGACTGAAACTTCTACAAACTATGAGCCTAAAGAAACCTCTTCTGCTTTAATTTGTAGGTTTCAGGTTATTGTGTCTTAGCAATAAGAAAATAAGTAAGACAAATTTGACCATGTGAATTTCCTTTTTATGTATTTAGTGTAGGATCTTTGGGATCTCACTATGCAGCTTGGACTCATAGTTATCCTCCGGTTTTCAGCCTCCCAATTGCTGGAATTACAAGTGTGTGCCACCATGTCCTATCTCAGTTGCTGTCTCACTGTGTCCTGGGGGTGGGGCCATATGAATTTCTAAGGGGCAGCTTTTAATCCATAACACTTGTAAGACATAGTTACACATGAAAATCACTCATGATCATGGATGCAAATGATTCATGCAAAATTTGACAAATGAAATTAATATTATATTAAATAATAATAATAATACAGCACAGAATTGTGTTCACAGTCGCCGCCGAGCTGCCGTCGCTCTCTAACGCCAGCCCCACCTCTCGCTTGCCAAGCTCCAGCCAAAGGAGAAGGGGGTAAGGAGGTCCCTGTACCATGGCTCTTACTAAGTAGACTGCCCGTAAATCCACCGGTGGTAAAGCACCCAGGAAACAACTGGCTACAAAAACTGCTCGTAAGAGTGTGCCCTCTACTGGAGGGGTGAAGAAACCTCATCGTTAAAGGCCTGGGACTGTTGCACTCCGTGAAATTAGACGTTATCAGAAGTCCACTGAAGCCGGGCGTGGTGGCTCACGCCTGTAATCCCAGCACTCGGGAGGCTGAGGCAGGAGGAT
>PVJA010045051.1:0-15831 GCA_004027025.1 Myocastor coypus
TATATATATATATATATATATATATATTAAATGTAGTTGTAAACCTGGCCTTGCCCGACTGTGCTATAAAGCACTAGAACATTTTCCTCCTTCCTAACTGCATCTCGAGGCTTCTCACCCAGTCTTGCTCCATGTCGCCCTCTCCCCGCTGCTTCTTCCCTGCTCCTTGCCTTTCCTAGCCTCTTCTGCCTGCCATCTCACTCTGTACCTCAGTGAAGCCCACTTCTTTAGCTTGTACATTTTCAGCAACATCACGTGGCACTTGCTTTTTCATATTCGGCTTATTTCAACAACCATAAAGATCTTTAGTTCTACCCAGGGTGCTTCAAATGCAGGATTTCATTACTTTTATGACTTAAATAGTACTCCATTGTGTGCATATATCTACCGCATTTTCTTTACCCATTTACTCATTGCTGATGGGCGGTTAGGTTGTTTTCATCTGGTCTGTTGTGAATTGTTGGTAGTAAACAAGTGTGTGCCAATGTCTCTTCCATGTACTTATTTGCCTTCTCTGACTGCTGGATCACATAGCAATTCTGTCTTTAGATTTTTTGAGGAGCCTCAGTACTGTTTTCTGTAACAATTGTACTAACTTACATCCCACCAACAGTGTGCCAGGGTTCCCTGTCTGCAGGCCCATACCAGCACTTGCAACTTTTGGCTCAGTGCTAATAGCAATTCCAACTAGGATGAGGTGAGGTTGAATTGAAGTATCGATGAGCGTTCCCCTCATGGTTAGTCATGCTGAAAGTGACTCTCTGAAAGTTGAGCTGTTACGTGTTGGTGATCATTCTGTGAGAAAGCAGATGAAAGCATTTACTCCATTCTACACATATTCTGTACCTACCATGTGCATGCATAGGGTACTGCTCTAGGTTCTGTAATACAGCTGTAGCAAATAGAAAAGACAAACTTTTTGCTTTCAAGAAGCTTACTTTATAATCCAGAGAGAAAAACCTCAAATAGTCACATTTTGTGTATCAAGTTCTCTGAAAGAGAAGCTATCCCAGTGCAATAGAAAGTGAGTGAGATGTTGCCCTGCATCGTAGAAGTTCTATGAGTTTTCTCTTCCTATGTAAAGAGTTACCACAAACTTAGTAACCTAAATCAGCTCCCACATCTTCTCATAGGGTCTCTGGGTCAGCAGCAAGGGCACAGCTTAGAGGGCTCCTGGCTCATGGGCTCAGCAAGCTGAGGTTTAGGCATGCTATGCTGGAGTCAGAGCTCCTCTTTCAAGTTCTCTTGGGTGGATGGCAGAATTTAGCTCCTCATGGTTGTAGCCCAAGGCCCTCAGTGGCTGTGGGAGGGCAGCTGGTCCTCCTAGGCAGCTCCACAGGCATACTTCTTATGGGGTCAGCGGGCTTCCCTGCCTCAATCCTTCTGTTAAACGTACTTGTTTTTAAAGCTAGTCTCTCCTAGCATATGGTCCCTTTTGTTCAACTCAAAAGTAAGTGATTTAGAACCTTACTTACATTTGAAAATTTCCTCTATCTTTGTCTTGTAATTTAACCCAAAGAATGACATTTCTCATTTCTAAATTCTGTTCATTCTCCAAGGGAGAGCATGATACTGGGCATGCACCCCAGGGGACAGGACTGTTAGAATGGTCCTAGGATTCTCCCTGCGGTAGAAGAGCTCTCTGCAATATGTGCAGACCATGGTGGAAATGAGGACCATACTATGAGGCAGAAGAGACAGCAGTCACAATAGTTCTTTTTCAGGAAACATAAGCAGTTCTAAAAATAGCCAGGAAACTGGTGTAGGCAGGGTGGTAAGGGATAAGGTCAACGATGCAACGCAAGGGACTAACAGTGTAGGGCTGTGCAGCTTATGGTGGAGACTTGGGCTTTTCACTGTGAGAGGGTGGGAAGTCAGAGGCTGTCAACAGAAGGATGGCATGGGCAGAGTTGACTCTTAAAGAGAGCACTGCGTCTGCTTTATAGAGAACATGGAAACCATGCCCAGGGACAAGGCGAGTCCTCAATGAGTGGCTGGGGTGACTCAGTGAATGATGATGGGACTTGCAATAGGTTGGGGACCCTTGGAGATGGTAAACAGTTATTGGGTCAAGGACAATAATTAAAACTTAGTCAAGGTTTTGGGTGAAAATATGGATTAATGGAATGGCTATTCCTGAGATGGGCAAGAAGGTAGGGGAATTTCACTTTGGGTTTGAGCTAGTTCTGGGAGATACGAAGTATGCATTTGGTGCATGGTTTCAAAGATATCTGAGCTAGGAATGTACGTTTGAGAACCTGAGAACCATTGGTGAGTATGGCATTTGGCACTACAAGATTGGATGGCTCATGAAGGGCGGGAGTGAAGGTGAGACAGAGGGCTGGTACACAGATGACAGAGGGGAGGAGGCCGGGGAGCACTGGGCCTGGAAGGCAAGCGGAAGGAACATTGCTAGGATAGAGGATGGAAAGGCTGCATTGAGTGCTGTTCATTAGTGCATATGACCAAAGCTTGTCACCATATTTGGCAAAATGGGATTGTATTCTTGATTTTGGCAAACACGTTTTTAGTGGAGCAGTACGGGCAAAAGACTGATGACCAAACTGAGTTCAAGACGATGCGGTGGAAGAACATTTAATAACAAGGGTACACATGGGTCTGGGTAACTCTCACTGGGAGTTTCTGGTATGAGATGAAGTGGGGAAAATGATGGGTCAGTGAAAATATAGGGAACAACATAAATTTTTGAAAGCATGTTTATAAGTTAATGAGAAACAATCAGTAGAAAAGGAAAGTTGATATGAGAGAGGGCAGTACAAGACTGATGTTGCTAAGTGGGTGAGCAGCGGGAAGCCCCGCATGCCTCTATATATCAGCCTCATAGAGGAGGACAAGAGTTCATGCGGTGGGTGCTGTCGCACCAAAGGGAAGAGGGCGGAGGATGCAGGACACAGGCACAAGGACACGGCAGACTCAGGGCTCTGCCATGGGAGTCTTCTGTTTGTATCTGTTTACCAGTAAAATAAAAGATGTCATCATTTGAGAGTAAGGAAGGGAAAGAAGCACTGGAATTGTGAGAAGAGAGAAAAATACATGTGCAGGAGAGCAAGAAAGTGAATTTACTAGGGAAATGTGAGATTATCAGAGTAGTCAAGGTTAGCACCTATGAACTGTAAGTCTCCTTCAAGAGATACTATCTTACTGTCCCAGAATGTGCATGTGTATGTGCACCTGCGCACTAGTGAATGTAAGCTAAATGGAAATGCTTTAAAATGTTCATAATGATTCTAGGAGCCCCAGTTTTAGGGATAATGTTTAAGAAATGAAAATGAGTTAAAAATTGCTATCTACTATGGCAAAAAAGAAACCCTTCTCCACTGTTGGTGGCAATGCAGGCTGCTACAACTACTGTGGAAATCAATGAGGAGATTCCTCAAAAAATTAGGATTGGAGGCCCCACTCAAGCCAGCTCCTGTGTATTTTCCTGAAAGAACTGAGATCATCAGACCATAGTGATAGCGATATATGTTCACCCATGTTTATAGCAGTGCAGTTTGTTATAGCTAAATCTTGGATACAACCCAGATGCCTATCAAGAGAGGAAGGGACAAAAACAATACTGTATTTTTGTACAATGGAGTATTACTCAGCTATTAAAAAAAGATAAATTGTGACTTTTTTGTTGTTGTTGTTTTGGTGGAACCGGGGATTGAACTCAGGCCCTAGTGTTTGCCAGGCAAGCGCTTATTCTGCCGAGCTATCTCTCCAGACCCCTTGAGACTTTTGTAGATAAATGGATGGATGTAGCTAGAGACTAGGTAAGTGAAATGAATCAGGCGCACATGTACAAACATAGTGGTGTGAGAACCTAGAAGAGTAAATATAGTCTGAAGGGTACAGTACATGCCGTGAAAGGGAAAGAATTTGTCCAATGTGAAGGAAAAACTATGAGGAAAAGGACACAAGAAAGAAGGGGAAAAGATACATATATGATCAGGATATTTGCTGATTTCTGCCATTTGAAAGGCAATTAATGCTTAAAGGGTTTTTTTCTTATTTTTTAATTCTTAAAACTTTTTTGTTGTTCTGTTTTTTCAAACTAGTTTTGCACATCTATATCTGATAACCGAAACAACTAATTTAAAGGTGAATTCATGCAATACAGCAACCATTGTTGAGTTCCTATTACTTTGTTGAGTGAAATTTTGTATTGTTTTGGTTGCTGTTTTTTTTATTACTATTATGCATTCTTTAAAAAAATAAAGTCACCATCCAAATAATATCTTGTAGCCGGGCGTGGTGGCTCACGCCTGTAATCCCAGCACTTAGGAGGCTGAGGCAGGAGGATTGGTGCGAGTTCGAGACCAGCCTGGGCTACAAAAGGGAGCTCAAGGCCAGCCTCAACTGCATAGCGAGACCCTGTCTCAAAAAGACAAAAAAAAAAAACAAAAACAAAAACAAATAATCTCTTGTGTGCAGGGTGGCAGCCAGCACAGTAGCCCTTTATAGGGACAACTTCCTTCCCTCAGAGCCTTCAAAGCCAAATGCTCTTTGAGAACCAGACACCTGCCCAGTCGCTTCCATGCTGTTTCTTCACACTCTGCCTCTCCATCTGAAATTTACTCTAGATCTTTGAATTGTTTCTGGACTCAGACAACTATCTTCTGATCTAGCCTATACGATAGGAATCTGGAAGGCTGTGCTCGGGCAGGTTACTGATTTGAAACAAACCCAGGCTTTTTTGGGTAACAAATGCTGTCAGTCCTGTCATCACGTTTAAGATTCTGGTGTATCTGTGTGCATATTTATGTATATACACCTATACAGTACTGTGTTCTCTCTTCATCGTTGTGACAGACGACCTGAGGCTAGCACTTTAAGGGAGAAAAAGGTTATTTCATGGCTTCAGATATTTCAGCTTATAGTTAGTGAGCTGTATTGATTTTAGAACTGAAATCAGACAGGTACATCACGGTAGAAGGGTGTGATAGAAAAACATCTGCTCACATTGTAGTAGCCAGGAAGCGAAGAGACAAAGAAAGAGGCAGAGAGGAAGGGGCTGGACCCAAGTTCTGTGACCCATGCAAAGTCTTCGTCACCTTCCAGCATGCCATGAAATCATGCATCCATTAGTGGATTAATCCACTGATAAAATTTGAGGCCTTATGATCTGATCACTTCCAAAGCCCACCCTTGAACATGAGAGCTTCTGGAGGACATTTCAGAGCAAAGCTCACTCTGTCTTTGTGGGCCACTGGGCTGCATGGTGTGTGGACATCCAAAAGAACACACGGCTTCTGCGTGTGCTGAGGCTGCTGGGGCGTGGCCGTCACTCCACAGACTGCTGAGTGGCATGAGTAGGAGACTTCCAGCCTTTTATCATGAGCTAAAGCTGTGTAGCTGGCTGCCTTCCATCACCTGGAAAAGGCCATCTTTCGGCTGATCTGACATTCTACAGACCTGCCCACCAGCTCCATAGCTTCCTTCCTCACTCTCCCAGCTTCCTCACCTTCTTATTCTATGAGAAGAAAACCAGGAAATATTGCACATGGACAGAAATATGTGATGGCTGTAGGTAGTATAGGTCTGTATTATACATTCACTTCTAGGCATCAAACAAAAGACTAAGGCAAATGGTTAAATACTTCCTTGAAAAACATATTATTGCTTTAAAAGCAAATGTATAATTTGCTTTTAAAACTGACTGGTTATCTGTATGATTAGAAAAAAAAAAAGATTTAAATTGTAGCTCTCAATGTTAGCCAGTGGAGAGAGTTAGAATGTTTTTTATTTTTTGTTTGATATACTTTATCCATTGTGTATGTGGTAATGTTACCTGTGATATAAATAAAAAACTGAGCATCATAAATCCAGTTACAAGATAAGGAAATATTTTAATCACACGCAGGAGATAGATACCAAGCGGGCCACCTTGTATGTGTAGACGCTGCAAAGAAGTTGGTGGTTTGAGCCAAACACTGGACAAGTATTTTGCCATTAGAGTATCTTTCACAAGATGAAAATAGTCACATATTTGACATTAGGTATGTGCTGTTTAGAATCAGGCCATTGACATGGAAAAATGAAAATAAGTTAGAAAACACTCAGATGCTACATTGCTAATTCCAGTGTTGGTGCTGCTCAGAGTTTGACAGCTTACCCCCTGGGCTGCATTTACAGTTTTGCTGCAGGCAGCCATAAAAGTTGTCACCCACACATGCTCCGAGTGGTGTGTCCATTCGCGCACCTGTCGTGCATTTGCCTTGTTGCATAACAGTGTCATTAGACCGTGTTGGGTTGGTTCAGGACCTTCTCAGGGGAAGGTGACCTTGGCCCTTGGATTATTTAGCAGAAGTCCTCACTTAACAGTCCTTGCTTATTTTAATTATTACTCTAATTTCTCCTTTAAAAGGTACACTGTGAAGAATGGATTTAGAAAATTGTGATTTTATGAAGAAAGCTAAGTCTGTTAAATAAACTGATCAGTATTTTGGTATTCCTGTGCCTGATTTTCAGTTCTATCATATCACATCATTCAGGGAGTATTACAGTTTTTTAACTCTTCTCTAGCCTGTTAAATAGGGTTGATTGTATAATTTTTACTTAATCATGTGGCTAGAAACTTGATGAATTTTTTCCCCGCAAAAGCAGGGTTAAATAATGTAAGTGTAATCCTCAGCTGGGTAGCACATTTTAGTGTATATTCCTCCCTTCACCCTCTCCACAGACCGTGCATTTACTGCTTTCTTTGTGCAAGGCTTTGTTGAAAATCCTAAGATGAATGGGAGATGGTGACTGCACTCTAGGAGCTTAACCATGTAGGTGGAGCGGTTGGGTGCCATAGAAATGACTGTCATGCAAGGTAGAAAGCGATCAGTACAATAGGAAGACAGATAAAAAGAAGAGGAGCTATGAGTAGTTATAGGAAGGTGAGAGCCCTATTGTCTCGATGTTATTTTTGGTTTGCTTGTTTCCATAGTAACCAGTGTTTATGTTTTTCAATAAGCACATTTTGAGAAGAGGGATGGGCAGGGTGGATCCAGGGACAGTATCAGGCAGTGGACTCTGAGCAAGGGCTCTGACAAGACCATGTTTTTGTCCTGTAGAGTAGTACATAGTGTTATGTGCCTATTAGAAATATAGTTCTTTAGTCTAAAAAATATTTAGCAGTGTACTTACAATTTTGTGAATGTTTCTTTTGATTATTTGTTTTTCATTTAAAAATTGGGATAATTGCTGTCCATCTTGGATCTGTTAGTGGTGTCCTTCATAAGATGAAGTACCTACTGTGGACTGGATGCTGTGCTAAGCATGTTTTGTGCTTTGTCTTGGTAATCATGGAAGACTACTATAACCTCAGTGCTGTTGTCCCTGGCATTTCACATGTGAGGTGTTGGAGGTCAAGGTCAGGTAGCAATTCACTCAGCACTGTAAAGCCAGTAAGAAGCAGAAATGGGCCTCGAATCCACTTCTTTGTTTATTTATTTTTATGGCCGGCTCAGCCTGCCTTGAGGGCAGGGCTGGCGCAACGTGTGGTGCTGGGGATCGAACCATGGTCCCTGCAGTCGCCTGCAGGTGCTTTAGACCACTGAGCCATCCTGCCGGGCCCTCTAATCCACTTCTGTTTTGCATGTTAGTCATTGATTTTTTCCATCTAACCCTGTGGCCTTTATTCAGTTCCTTGTTCAATCTTTTAAGAAATGTGTGTGTTTTCAGGTTTTTTGTATATTAACCTGTCTTCTTATTGTTGGTGCATATAAATATTCTTTTTAGCAATGTTTCCTGATAAACTCATTAAATATTGTGACAAGAGTACCTGAAAATATTTTCTTGGAGGAGATTGTAAGATGATGATTCAACTAGCGACTGCATTTCTGGTGTTATGTAATTTTAAAAGCATTGCCACATCACTTGCCTGATTTAATTTCGCCCCTCATGCTACAATTTGCTGCCAATAGAGAAAAAAGTAAGGTTAGAGATGTCGGTGGGTTTCCTGTAGTCTCAGAGCTAGTTGACTAGTCTGGCATGCACGTGGGCCTCCTGAGCTAACCTAGTGTTACTGGTGGTGCGTACCCAGGATAATGTGGGTGCATCACAGAACTCAGTGCAGGACGTTGCCTTTTATAAAGATAAAATTCACCTGCCAGTGAACATGTGAAAGGGTGCAATGTTTGTATTCAGAAAAATTTTTTAATATGTGGGGAGGAAAATAGATTTAAATACCACTTTTTTTGAGGTGATGTCATTTTTTTTTGGAATGAGAAAACATTGTGAATACAAATGCTATTGATTATAGATAATGTATGAAGAGTTCTAAAGACATTATTAATTTTTTATTTTCATGTCAAGTATGATGATTATTTATTTATTTATTTATTTATTGTATTTGGTACAGGGTCTCACTGTGCAGATCTAGCTCATAGTGATCCTCCTGTTTTCAGCCTTCCCAAGGCTAGGATTACAGGATCATTTTAGAACCATAGAAAATCAAAATAAAAGATAAAAAGGAACAAGAAATGAAATCATTTTAAATATACTATTGCGTAAACATTTGAACTCTCCTGGGGTTAGAGGAAGTAACATATGGGGAACATGAGAGTTGGAGGAGATCAGAGACTGATGACGTTCCACACATGATAACCCTTTAATACATGTATGTTATACAAGCTCCAAATGAATGCTTATCACAGAAGACACAATTCGTGAACTTTTTTTTTTTTTCTTGTCTTTTTGAGACAGGGTCTTGCTATGCAGTTCAGGCTGGCCTTGAGCTCACTTTTGTAGCCCAGGCTGGTCTCAAACTCTCACTGATCCTCCTGCCTCAGCCTCCCAAGTGCTGGGATTATAGGCAACGTGAACTTTTTATATTAAGATGGCCAGCAGGATTTTTTAAAAAAAATTTTTTTTTTTTAGGGTGAGGCAGCTCTTTTTTTTTTTTTTTTTTCCACTTTATGGGAAAATGCATAAAAATACTAATTCACTAGCTTTCATCTACCCTTGACTGTTGGCTCTCTTCTTACATCGAGAAAACCTGAAACTTAAATGTTTCTGTGATCCTACTTTGGCCACTGTCTCTTTCTGTGAGTACAGTAGGGGAAAGTTCTCTGCTTTTCATGACTTGTATGATAGGAATGGATCCTCCTAAACAGCCCAAGGTAACCTGCCATCTCAGGGTCTCTAACCACAATGTCTCCTTTGCCCCAAAAGTTAACATATATGTACAGGCTCCTGAGATGTAGCTGCAGTTACAGTTAAGGGAGTATTATTGTGAAAGTAAAGGAAGATTTGAGGGCATTCTGTCCATGGCATGGTGTGTCATTTACTTTTGTGGTGCCTTCTTTCTGGCCCCGTATTTCATGGTTTTAAAAAAGGCTGATGCAGGGCTCTTTAGTTACTTTTCTCTCATTGCCAAGGCAGAATACCTGATGCTCAAGATTAAAGGAGGAAAGTTTCATTTAGCTATTTAGTTCACAAACCATACTTGGCAGAGGTTTCACACCATAATTGGCTGGCTCTAAACCAAAAGCAACAAGAGGAGGGGAGAGTCTCTTTCTGCCCCTTGTCTTGTATGCAGGCTACCCATCCTAGGGTGGATACATGTGTAAAGGCTCCTTGCCTCATTTATTTCTAGAGCTGCTGTGCAATAGATACTAATATCATTTTATTTATAGATAAAATAATTTGAACTTCCTTTGAAAGTTATGCTCTGTCTAACGTCTGTAGACAGAAATTCCTTCTTGTCCTGGAGCATCCAAACTTAAAACACTACGCTTTATACCTTGTAAAGCAAGGGAAATCCAGAAATGTAGATTGATAGAGACTAGGTTGTGAATTTTATGCTGTGGAATTTGAACTTTATAACAAGTAGTAAATAATAAAAATAAATAGTAAGAGTAAGAAACATATTTTGGAGGCCATATAATAGAAGAAGCATTGGGGCTTTTGCACACTCCATTTCTGTCATTATCCAAAATTGGCTGTGGATTCCGGGTGTTAGGTCATGGTGTGGAGGGAACTATTTCATTGAGGATTTGGTGACTTCCTTGGCTCACTCTCATAGCTCGTGAGTCTTCTCTAGGCCTCTATCACAGCTTTTCTTTATGCATTGACTGACAGTTCAAAGGGGACGTGAGCGAGGGCCTAGTACCTTAAGGTACCCCCTGTGACCAGTTATCCTAGCCCTCAACTTGGAGATAGCATGGGACATTACACTGTTGCTATGATTGTCCATGCTTAGTTTTGGGGGTTCTAAGGAGGTGGTTATGTGATAAAGGAAGCCTTAGAGTCAAATCTCTTGGAGAGTACCACCAAGAAATGCCTGGGTATGGTGCCACAGTTGGACACTAGTGGCTGGTATTCAGGTAGTGGTAAGGCTAGAAGGACAAGGCCAAGATCAAGCTGGAAAATACTAGGCGTCCACTACAAGGGAAGTTTAAAGAATAAAGCAAGAGCCATTTATGGAAGGCATGGGCAGCTTGGTTAGTGTTTTCTAGCAGCTTTCATTTACCAGGCCCTATGTCTTAGGCCTGGAAATAGGCTCTGAGAAGTGCCATATTAGGTCCAGTGTTTATGAAAAGATGAAGAACGTTAACTTACATGGATTTGAAGAATATAGGCTGAGAAAAAGGTAGAAATTATCTACTGTATCAAAAGCAACTGTTACAGAATAAAAACCCATCACTGGATAAGGGTCTTAATCAGAACTTGGCTTTGAGGGCTAACCCAAGATTGTTTTTGGCCTTCTAGCTGCTAGGCTGTGTGGACATTGGACTGTCACAGAAATACAAGAACTACTCTGATGAAGTTTTCTTAGAAAATACAATTTTACGCTCTCTTGGTAATCTGCTTAACTCTGTGAATTCCCCCAGTGAGTTTTAATTAGGTAACTTTAATCTCAAAAGGAAAATACAATTGTTGGCAGAGTTTTTAATGAATTTGGGTGCTGGAGATGCTGTAACATACCTGGCCACAAGCTGCTTCCATAAGCCCTCTTCAAAACCTATTGGACTCGTGTTCATTTGCAGATGTATATCTTCATAGAAAAAAACAATACCACGAGGGCCAGCTGGATAGCTCAGCAGACTAAGCACCTGTTTAGCCAGAGCTCAGGGACTAGGGTTTGATCCCTGGCATAGCTGGCCCTGCTTCCAGGGTGTGGTGATTGAGACTGGGCAAGTGGTGGCAAGTGCCTATAATCACAGCACTTGGGAGGCTGAAAACAGGAGAATCACTGTGAGTCTGTCTGGGTAGCGAGACCCTGCAGACCATGTATTTAAAAAAAATAAACACACACACAGAGAGAGAGAGAGAGAGAGAGAGAGAGAGAGAGAGAGAGAGAGAGAGAAAAGAGGCATGGGAAAGCAGCTTTGGGCCTAGCTAGAAAAGAAACCCAGTCTCTCTGAGCATTGCGTGCACTGGGAATTCTTACGTGCCCTTGAGGTAGAAGCCCTTCATCTGTGCCAGGCGGGTACTTTATGATGACTCTTTAAGGCCTTACTTGGGACATCTGCCATCCTGCCAGCTGTTTGCTTTTGTTGTCTTAATTGAGAACCTCTGGTGATTCCATGAAATCAAGCCTACACATTTGCCTGGTCCTCTGGTTTCTGGTTGAGAATAAGCAAGGTCAGTTCAGTCAGAACTTTCCTGATGGGGTTGGCAGCCTTTGAACTGTTCCCTCTTGATGGCTCAGTTGTGTCAATTTGCTCCCTCTCCTGAAAGCTCAGGCAGTCTCAGGATAGATGCTCATTACCACGTTGGGGGCTGTGGCTCTCTGTGGTCTCACACTGTAAGTCACACGAAGGATCCTCATTAGATTGGCTTTTGGGCTGTATTAGCCTACCTGCGCTGTGACTAGGAAATGTACATCTTCTTTTTAGTATTATCTAAGCAGCTAAGAAGTCTTTTGTTTCTCAGATTATTTTGCCTCCCTCACCTGTCTACTCCTGGAAGGTCAGAGAGAAAATAAGGAAATTAAAAATTCAGGGCTGAAAAATATGTAATAATCCCTCATGTATTCTTTTTTAATCAGTGTATTAAATAGTGTGTACTGCCTGGGGCTAAAAGCTGGAAGCTTGGTTTCTCTTTAGTCACTGCCCTCAAGAGCGCTCTGCTCAGTCCTTTCATCTTGTACTGGTATTTTGGGCATCAGGCCATTGTTTCCAGTCACTTAGGGGAGAAGAAAGTGGAGTCAGGTCTTCATAGGTGCTAGGCCGGGGCGCTAGCCCTGAGCTGGGGTCAAGCATTTTCTTTAAAATTTCTCTGTTGAGACAAGGTCTTGCCAAGTTGGCTGGGCTACCCATGAATTTGGACCCTTCCTGCCTCAGCCTCTAGTAGTTGGGATTAGAGGCATGTGCCATCGAACCTAGTATGGTTTTGCTTGTAGACTATCCTGTAGAAGCTATAAGGGCTTCTCCGCTTACTGAATGTTTTATCATTTTTTCTCTTCTCAATTATCAAAGTGATTTTAGTGTTTGTTCTCTATGTTTTTCTATATTTCCTTGTAAGGTATAAAATGTCTTATGTATTTTGCTGCATTCATTTGAATAGAGGTGTAGAAGTGGGCCCGTGGAATTGATCCTTTGAGCATGTTGGATATACGGTTTGGGGTTCACCCTGTGCCCTTCAGCCCCATCAGCCTCCTTCCCCCTGTGTTCTGTGGCCTGGGTGCACAGTGCCCTCAGCCTCCTCAGGAAGCACTCTGCTGTGTCACTGGATCTGCAGCTCCTGCCCCGGTTCAGTGCCAGCCTGCAGTGTACCCTTTTCTCTTTCTAAGCAGCTAGCCTTTCTCTCCTTCCTGTTAGAGAATTCATTAGAGGCTGCTCTTTTCAGTGTTAGCATCTTTTTATTTATTTATTTATTACTATTTTTTTTTTTTATAAATAAGCCTTGGGTGGTATTCCAGTACTTTATTAAGATTACTTTAAGGGCAAATCCAGGACATGCCCAGCAGCCTCCTCTGCAGCTGTCACTCACTAAAACACTGCCTTTAAGGGCTCCAGCCTTACCGTGGTGGCCTTGGACTCAGGGTGCTACCTGAGCAATATAAAGGAAGGCACATGCATATTTCTACCCTACTTTCTGCTATATGATTACTGTTGAGACTGTAGAAAGCTCTATTAAGTCTAAGGTTGCCTTATAGGGAGGTTATCTTTGTCGTTAAGCTGATAGTTCCCTTGATGTACTCAGCAGTATTGCAAGGACTTTCTCCCCTGTCGCCCAAAAGTCAGCTTTGCGTTTACTTCTGTCCCTGCATGACTCAGAACAAAGGAGCTGCATAAAAACGTTTTACTTGTTTCAAAGACAAACAGGAATTTTCAAGCAATCTGCCCAGAGAGGAGAAAAATTATTTTTATAAAATACTGTCCTTTCTCTGTTTTGAGAATTTGCTTTCTTCTAACTAAATCCTCACAACAGTACGCTCCTCTGTTATTGTTCTGATATAAAAACTTGCATGTGGGAATTATTTTCTATAAAGAGATCCTCACATGAGCAGATTTGTGCAGTCGATAATTTTCAGCTTCCTGAGCAGAAATCAGAAACTGAAGACTGAAGTCCTCCTTGTAAAGTATATATATATAACAATGCTGCTGAAAGTACAGGGTCGGAAATACAGCTTCACGGAGGAGAATGTGCCAGGGACTGAAAGCAGAGAGGACCCTGAGGACTCTGGCTGTGTTGGTCGCTGCTCCTGTCCCTCAGGGTGCATGGATGCCCTCCTGGCACACTGCACTCTTTTCTGCTCTGGTTTTCCCCCTGCAGGGGAATCTGCAGGGAAGGCTCTTGCCTAGATTGCTTCTGTGCTTTAGGATTTAAAAGCAGCTGCAACGTGATTGAATCAAGCAGGGAGACACTGCTCAGCTACTTTTTTGGGGTGTTTGCCTTTTTTCTGTATATGCACACTTAATTGCTGTTGTTGCTGTGGTTTCTATTATTTATTTTCAATTAAAAAGTTAGAGACTATCAGCCTCCAAATGAGATCTGGCTCCATTATTTATTGCTCAGGTTTATTTTATGTTTGTTATCAGTAACTAATAAATACAGCTCAGATTCATTAATTCTGTTTGTTCAATAAACATTTTGTTTAAGCACTTACCATATGTCAAACATTGTTTTAGAGATATAAAAAATGAATAAAACAAGTTAAACGATAAGGCAGTGAGCCCTGGCTTCTGGTACAAGGTAGCCTTTGATTTTGTATGTCTGTAGTTAAAGATTGATTGGGCAGAATTGAACATTGGGGATGGGAATCAAAAAGTTAATGGTTCTTAGCCCTGGAGTGGGGATAATAATGGTTTAAAAGTCTGACTGGGGCTGTACAGTTAGCTCTTCCCTCTGTCCAAGTGCAGGTTTGACACTTATATAGCATCTCACATACAGCTGAGGTAGGTCTAGCGTCCCTTAGAAATCTGTTAGCCAGTGCACGAAACTCCAGCATGAAGAGGAACTCTAAGGCCCTTGAACTTTGTTACTGTTACATTGTTTGACATTTGCCCTTGAACTGTTGACCTGACTCACTATAAACTGTGTAGTAAAGTTACTGTTGTTGAAAGGAATGTTGCTTATCCCTGCAGAAGTGTGGGTTGTGTGCAGATGATTTAGAAAGAGAGAACTCATGCCCAGAGAGAGTATGTGGAGCGATGCTAAGCCAGTGGCTGAGGAAAAAATGTGCACTGCTGTACGTGCTCAGAACCTGTGCATGTAAGCCCCGTGCACTTCCCTTCCTGGGTATTGCTCATTGAAATAATTAGGTGTTTGGGTGATGTGGAGCAGGACAGGAGATAAGACTGATTCAAGCCACAAATTAGGAAAGGAGATTTAAAAACCCACACTGCGGGGCTAGGGGGACATAGCTCAGTGGTCCAAGGGCCTGCCTGGCAAGCACAGTGACCTGGGTTTAATCCCTCATGCTGCATGCTGTGCTGGCTCCAGGACTCCAGGTATGCCATGCCAGCCCTGAAACCAGGTGTGGTGGTACACACCTGTAACCCCAGCTGAGACAGGAAGATCACTACAAGTCTGAGCTGAGCAGCAAGACACCATTCTAAATGAATGAGTGAATGAATGATAGATTAAAAAATAATAAAACCTGCACTAGTTGGACTCAGCCTCCCAAATGCTGAGATTACAGTTGTATGCCACCAACTCCAAACTTAAATTGTGTTATTTTATTTTATTTTATTTTTATTTTTATTTTTATTTTTATTTTTATTTTTTTGTCTTTTTGAGACAGGGTCTCAGTATGCAGTTCAGGCTGGCCTTGAGCTCACTTTTGTAGCCGAGGCTGGTCTCGAACTCACACCGATCCTCCTGCCTCAGCCTCCCGAGTGCTGGGATTACAGGCGTGCGCCACCACGCCCGGCAAAATTGTGTTATTTTAAACCAACAAGAATGTACTTAACCAGAGGAGCTTTACAATATATGTGGAAAACAGTATATAGAGTTATGGACAGGGAAAAGGCTGGAGGATGCACTGTGGAAATATCTAAAGGAATCAGAAGCAAGTAAACATTGATATAAATTCAGGCTGTAAGGAAGCGATTTGCTTCCCCCCTCCTTTTTCCAGGGAAGATGTGAGGTAAGTTTAGGATATGAAAATATAAACTAACAGTTGTAAAATGAAGCTAAAATGAAAATTTAGAACTATGTAGAAAGGGGAAGAAAATTGCTCTAGGAACCCACCGTGATGCAATTATGATCACAGAAGGAAATTTTGCTTTAAGAGAATTAGAGTTAGCAACAGGGAAATGAGAGTTGTCTGTAGAGTTCTCTTCTCTTGATAAAAGAAAGCCTGTAAGATTAAAAGATTATATAGAAGAAACCTTGTGCTTGAAACTAAATTCAGGGGGTGTTTAACTCCTTTTTCTTTCTGTG
>PVJA010045052.1:0-15854 GCA_004027025.1 Myocastor coypus
AATTTTATTTATTTATTTATTTATTTTTGTTCTTATTTCAGAACCTTTGTTTATTCACTCATTTTTATGGCTAGCTCAGCCCACCCCGAGGGCAGGGCTGGCGCAGCATGTGGTGCCGGGGATCGAACTGTGGTCCCTGAAGCCACCCAAACTTTCCCAAGCAGGTGCTTTAGACCACTGAGCCATCCCGCCAGGCCCTCCATCATTTTTCTATTCTCCTCTTTTTTTTTTTTTTTTGGTCTTTTTTTTTTTTTTAAATCTGAGATTGAACTCAGGCTCTTGTGCTTTCTAGGCAAGCACTTATTCTACCAAGCTATCTCCCCAGCCCTTCAGTATCTTCTTTAGAAGCACTTAGTGCCTCTTTCATTGTAGTTATCATTTCTCTTTTTACTTCAGAAATTGTTTCTGATCTGATTTCCTCTATACCTTTCTGTAAATAATTTTTTACTTCAACACTATTATCTCAGCGATTTCAGGTGTCCGACTTCCAGTTTCTCCTATGCTATTGTCTTCAGCATTTGTTCTGGGTGGGCTCAGGGCCTGAGAGCCCATTTTGCTCCTTTTCTTTGTCATTTTGTATAGTCCTGCCTTCTGACCTTTGGTGTAAAGCTTTGGTAGAGGTCTTACCTTAGCACCAGATCGGGATCTACCAAGTTCAAACTCATTTAGGTGGGTGTGGCTTGGGTCTGGCTGCTGAGCTCCGCTTCTTCCTGCTGTAGCTCTTGGAGGTGAATCTGCTGTGCCACTCTGGCAAGATGTTCTGCCCCTGGATCAGCTGGGTGAGTTTTGTCTCTAGCCTCTCTGCAGGGAGTTCTGTCGCAGTTTTCCACACTGGGCCTGTCTGATGGATGAAGTTCCAGTCACACACCAGGCCTGATTGCTGGGTTGAACGAGTTTCTGGAGGGCCCAGGGTGGTCCCACCCTCACCACAACCATTATTGTTAATCAAGTTCTCATAGATATTAGCAAAATTATGATCAATTATTAGTAGCAACAATAATTTTATTGCTGCTATTGTTAGTAGAAATTATTAGTGATATTAATACAATTAACATTTGTGAGGATTTCATTCATACCCTTAAGGATTGAACATCTAAGTTTATTGAAAGAATGAATGTTGAACATGAATGAATACTGGGCATCATACTGGAACCAGTGGTGGTAAGGCAGGAGATTAGGCTTGTCACAATCAGGGGTGGGCGACCCACATGAGCTGTCAATCACAGAAAGCTGTCAGAACCGCTTCAGAATCCCGCGTGGGTCAGCCAGGAGGTGACATCCAAAGAAGATTTAAAAAGACACCAGCCCTTGAGCCTCCTCCTCACTGTCCTCCTGTCCATGCAGTGGCCCTTCCTGAGTGCAGGATGTACCATCTCCTTTCCCCCTTCCCCTCCCCCCACCAATAAATGTTAAACTGTTACTTTTTCAGTTGTCTCCAGTTCTCACCACACACCACTCCACCAGCAGTAAGTGGAGGAGGCAGTCCGAGAACTAGGCTTTTCTTCCCCTAGGTTTTCCTTTCTCGGGGAGATGCTCATGGGCTTCTTGGTGACAAGTGCTCATTCGGCAATCACTAACCCACTGTATCTGTGTCAGCTCTGTGCTGGGAGCCGGCAGGGACTAGAGAGAAATGAGCACATCTCAAATGGCAGGAATGATGGGGAGTACGAGGATAAGGAAGGAGAATCCTCCTCCAGGGTGACCCCAGGGTCACTAGCATGACAACTGGGTTGCTCTTCAGTAGGGCAGTTAAGAATATAGATCCTGCCAGGTGGGATCTATAATCCTGGCACTCGGAAGGATGAGTCAGGAGGATCATTGTGCGTTTAAGGCCAGCCTGGGATACACAGCAAGTTCTAAGTCAGCCTGAAATCTGTAGCAAGACCTTGTCTCAAAAAAAAAAAAAAAAATAAAAAAAGTAAAGCCAGGCGTGGTGGCGCACGCCTGTAATCCCAGCACTTGGGATGCTGAGGCAGGAGGATCAGTGAGAGTTCGAAACCAGCCTGGGCTACAAAAGTGAGCTCAAGGCCAGCCTGAACTGCATAGCGAGACCCTATCTCAAACAAAAACCAAAACCAACAAACAAAAACCAGTAGATTCTGGAGTCTGAAGTTTGTTGGCTCTGGTTTGAATTACTGTTAACCAGCCTCCCCAGTTCTGGGGTAACAGGAATGCACCACTATGCTGGGACTCTGAGCAGCTCAGCTTGCCCTGGGGGTAGGCCTGGAGAAGCACATGGTGCTGGGGATTGAACTGAGGTCCCTGTGCTTGCCTAAGTTATGTATGTATGTATGTATGTATGTATGTATGTATGTATGTGTGTGTGTATGTATTTATTGCCCACGTCTGCTTAAGCAGGCGCTTTAGTCTGTTGAGTTGTCTCATCAGCCCATGAGAAGATACCTTTGAAACACATAACTTTCACTTAAAGTAAATTGCCTTGAGGACAATCTGTAAGCAGAGTGAAATGGCTCCTGCCTGCCTGAGTGCCTAACCATCCTCAGCTGTGCTGATGTTCTGGCTTCTCAGTGCATCTGTGCTCTTTGCAGGTAGAGATTTAAGACTGTGCCAGACCTACTCAGTTCTGTTTGTCCTTAGAGTGGATGTGTGCATACCTGAGGCTTACTGACCCCAGCTGTGGGGCGCAAGTCTACATGCTAGGATCCTCCAGTTCTTGGGCTTTATTTTCCTAACTATTCCCAAAAACCTCTGTTCTTCTGAAAGACAAAGAGGCCAAATGTATACAGTAGCCTCAACAGCAAGACAGAGGAATAGCTCTTGGGATGATTTATGTCTATAAAAATATAGACGGATAGGTATTTGGCAGGAAAGCCCTGTAGGTTTTTAGTGTCAGACGAATGGCTTGCATCCTGGTTAAGATGAAGCCTTATTGGGCCCCAGCAGGATGGCTCAGTGGTCTAAAGCGCCTGCTTGGGAAAGCTTGAGTGGCTTCAGGGACAGCGGTTCGATCCCTGGCACCACATGCTGCGCCAGCCCTGCTCTCGGGGTGGGCTAAGCTGGCCATAAAAATGAGTGAATAAACAAACAAAGGTTCTGAAACAAGAAAAAAATTAAAAAAAAATTAAAAAAATGATGAAGCCTTTATTGCTGATGGGGGTAGATGAAGGCACCATATGAAACAGAGGTTGACAGTCTTGGAGGGCGTCGTCCAGAAGTTGACAGGGTGAGCCTCCCTGATCTCGTGTGCCCACCATCCCAACCCCTCCAGCCCTCATTTGTTTATTTAGCCAAGAAAGGGAAAGCAGTGCTTCAACCACAAACGGAAGGATTGAGCGAGGCCATGCGCCCCTCGCCTCTCATTCATCAGCTAGAACAAACAACTCACTTTGTGTTATGAAACATCCTTCCAACCACCTCTTTATCATGTTAAATATTGATGCTCACTTAAAAACATAAAGCGGTGTGTTTACAATATACCAGCTTATATATAAATTCAGGCAGGAGGCCAATTTTGGTCCAACATAGCAAGACTCTAAGAAAGCAGTCAAGAAACATTTGTTAACAAATGAAAGAGTAAATGAATCATCTCCTTTCAGCCCCACAAGAAGAAAACTAGGTTTGTTAGATGCTGTTTTGTTCAGACATGAAAATAGACTTTTAAAAAAGGGGATACAAATTCCTCAAGTCTAATGCTTAGCAGGATTCTCTGTGTGACTAAGACTTCCACTGTACTTTTTACCTTTCTGTTACAGTAATGAAATATCCAAGACAATGAATCTAACAGGAAGGAAGGTGCATTTGGACTGAGAGACTTTGGTGCATGTTGTCTGATTCCATTGCTTTTGGGTCTGTGGTGAGGCAGCACTTCATGGCAGGAGCATGATACAGAGGAATCTCCTCACCCATGGCTAGGAAAGCAGTGACAGGCGAGGTGGGGCTAGGGCTCCAATATCCCAGTCAAGAACTTGCATACTCCCAGCGACCTAACTTCCGGCCATGTGGTTCTCCTTCTCCAAGATCCTGCCACCTCTCCACAGCACAGACTTAGGACAAAGCCTTTACCACAGGAGAGATACTCAGACTGAAACAATAGACTCACTATCAGGCTCAAAGTTTCTCTGAGCCAGGGAAAAAAAGATCTTACATTGTGCAAGCCAAACATGCTCCTCAACATAAATTTCTCAGAATGTTTTTAGAAGTCTGTAGGAATGCTGCTTGTAACACCAGCTTGTTTAGGAACCATCTTGCTTGTCCAAGAAAACTACCTCACCCTGTGTCTGTCAGTACAAGACTGTGAAAGTATTCAATAACACCTTTGACATAATTTGAAGTCCTCACTTAAATATACTTTAAGATACAAAATATTTTAGGAACTTATTTTATTACTGAAAGCATCTGTGATCATCTTAGCAGGTTCTTTCTTTCTTTCTTTCTTTCTTTCTTTCTTTCTTTCTTTCTTTCTTTCTTTCTTTCTTTCTTTCTTTCTTTCTGTTCTGGTTTGTGGCTAGTTGTCTTCTCCCAAGCCTCATGCATTCGTTGGGCATGGTAGCAGAGTTTTGGATTTGATCCGTGGCTAGGATTATGTTTTTCAGTACTGCTGGAATTATGGTGTGAGTGCTACACCTAGCCTGAAGCAGATAGCCTCAAGGTAACAGAAGGAGAAGAGAGACGTGTGCCCTGTAGCCACTGTTGCTGCTCCTCCTCCCTTTGTTCTTTGCTCTTTGTTGCTGCCAAGAAAATTTGTTCTCTACCACTTGCCGCTCTGTGCTGGAGCCAGCCAAGTATGGACTGAAACCTTCAGTAACTGTGAGTTAAATAAACCTTTTCTTCCTTTATTTTGGGTGTTGGGTATTTGTCCCAGCAACAAGAGTGACTGAGACTCTTCCTTCTGTCTGTCTGTCTGTCTGTCTGTGTCTCTGTCTCTCTCTTTGAGATAGGCTCTCACTATATAGTTCAGGCTAGTTTTGAACTCACTATGTAGCCTGAGGTGGTTATGGCTATCCTCCTCTCTCTGCCTCCTGAGCGTTGAGATCACAGGTGTGTGCCACCACCTGACTCAGCAGACTCATTGAATGAGTAAATATTTAATTTTAAAAAAATTTTTTTGGTTTTATTTATTTATTTATTATTTTTATGGCCGGCTCAGCCTCAGGACTGGCACAGCATGTGGTGCCGGGGATCAAACCGTGGTCCCTGCAGCCGCCTGCAGGCGCTTTAGACCACTGAGCCATCCTGCCGGGCCCCCAGAATGAGTAAATATTTAATAAGTATCCACACAAATATTTAAAGGTTATGAAGGACAACTTTCAGAACATTGCTGTATTTTGTCCAATCATCCCTATGTTTAAAGAGTGCAGATAAAATGACTGGTTGATGTGAGACTATTTTTTGTTACTTTTAATAAGAAATAACAATGTGACAGTTTCAAAACACATTAGTAGTACATTCCCAATATTTGATACAATGCATATTGTTGTCCTCCTAGTAGTTATATCGATCACAGAGTGTAGATGTGATAAGTTTTCTAATCATTATTAGTACAAAAAAATTCTTCTCATTGAACTAGAAGAAAGTAGTTGTATACATAATCCAGTGTTCCATAATCGCTGTGGGTTATTGGCAAAGCTGGCAATGTTGTGAGACTATTTTTAACCACAGTGTGACTCAAGTTTTTCAAAGAGCCTAAGGTACCTGCAGCTGGTAAGATCTCATTTTCACCTCTGTGTCTTCCTAAGTAGTTTAGAAGTGCAGTGCTGTAGTTTGGATCTTAAAGGGCTCCCCCAAGTCACTGTAGTGACTGCTGTCACCCAGTGTGGTGCTACGGGAGGAAGTGATACCCTTGGGAGGCAAGGACTGGCAGGAGGCTCTCAGGTCTGCCCCTGGATGGGGCAGCGGGACCCTGAGCCCACCCTGCTTCTCTCTCTTGTTGCACCACACCCTCCTCCCCGTGATGTGCTTCCTTGGCAGGGGCCAAAGGAAGGGAATGAAGCAATCAGTATGTATTGAAACCTCTAACACTGTGAGCCAAAGTAAACCTGGGGTGGGCGTTCCCATTATCCACACATAGAACGACCATGAAGCAATTAGTGGGCTAATCTAGTACTATACTCTCTTAATCCCAGTGTCACAAAACTTAGATACAGCTACCTCCAAAAAGCCCCACTATTATGAGACCCTGGGAAGACGTTTAGATATAAACTGTAGCAAGAAGTGATAGCAAATCATCAGGATCTCCGAGAAAGAAGTCAAAAGTTGCATAATTTAATAAAATTCAACATTTGCTTAGCACTTTAGGAGCTAATCTTTTTATTTATTTTTAATTTTTTATTTTATGTATTATTTTTATTCTTGTTTCAGAACCTTTGTTTATTCACTCATTTTTTATGGCTGGCTCAGCTCGCCCCGAGGGCAGGGCTGGCACAGCATGTGATGCTGGGGATCGAACCGCGGTCCCTGAAGCCTCCCAAGCTTCCCCAAGCAGGCGCTCCAGACCACTGAGCCATCCCGCCGGGCCCCAGGAGCTAATCTTTTTAAAAATTTATTTTAATTAATTAATTAGTCAATTAATTAATTAATTTGCAGGACCAGGGTTCGAACTCATGACCTTGCACTTGCCAGGCAGGCACTTGTGCAATGGAACTATTTCCCCAGCCCCTTTTAATCTTTTTGAGACAGGGTCTCACTATGCAGTTTAGGCTGGCCTTGCACTCACTTTTGTAGCCCAGGCTGGTCTCAAACTCAATGATCCTCTTGCCTCAGTCTCCCAAGTTCTGGGATTACAGGTGTGACCCACCAGGTCTGGCCAATTTTTTTTTTTTTTTTTTTTTGTGGGACCAGGGTTCAAACTCATGACCTTGCACTTGCCCAGCAGGCACTTGTGCCTCGGAGCTATCTCCCCAGCCCCGTGGCCAATTTTTTAAAAAATTTATTTAATTTGTTTAATTATTTTTTTTGGCTATGCAGCGTGGACTTGTAGTAATCTGCCTGTTTCAGCCTCCCCAGTGTTGGGATTATAGGTGCGCACTATCATGCCCAGTTTCAGTGGCCAACTCAGTAGGCCCAGGGTGGCATGCAGTACCAGGGATTGAACCCACGTCCTTGTGCTTGCCAGGCAGGCACTTAGACTGCTGAGCTATCTCCCAGGCCCTAGGAGCTCATCTTGTATAATGAATATGCATTAGCTTAAATTTGCATGTGCTTTCCTATAGACTACCTGGTACTCTTATCAGCTCTGAGCTATGCAAGGCAAGTTTTAGTTCCATTTTACAAGTGAAAAAACTGGAGGACTGAAGAGCTGAAGGGACTTGTTCTGGATGATAGCCAAAGGCAGATTTTACTTACAACCAGAAGAGTGAAGGGATCCCAGTTTAATATATATATATATATATATATATATATATATATATATATATGTATATATATATATAATTTTTTTTTTAAATCTCATTTGTTTTATGGATCCCTGCTAAAACTTATGGTCCTCCTCTTTTTTTTTTTTTTATGGTCCTCTTCTTGGAAAATGTTCTTAAATGCAAAAAACAAAATACATAGGGTTTTGAAGTTGATAAACTATATATCAGAGTATAATAATTAAGACATTAAAAATAAAATTTCAACATGTATATGTATGTACATGTCTTTATTAACATTTTGAAGTTGTGACACATTTATATGATATTTAAAGGTAGCTGAATTAATGACAGTGTGCTATAAAATACTGGTGATTGGGCCAGTGGACTAAAGTGGCTGCTTTGGCAGAGCGCAGTGGCCAGGGTTTGAGCCTCAGTGTGCCACCTGGGGTGCACTGAGATGTGACTGAGACTGGACATGGTATTGTGCACCTGTAATCTCAGCGCTTGTGAGGAGGAAAACAGGAGGATCACTAAGAGTCCAGTCTAGGTATTAGACCCTGTAAATGCTGTCCTAAATTCATTTAAAAAAAAAAATATATATATATATAGGTGATTGTTTTATGAAGTTCTATGCTCTGCTAAGATTGCTGTATTCTGTTGCCTATAGTCATACTAGGTAGAAAGGCTAAATTTCAATGAAAGGTTAATGAAAATAATACAATTTTCCAACTTATTCAAATTCATGACCCTCATCTCTGAATTTTAATGTCTGGCCCTCTTATGACCTGTAAATCTCCAGGTAAGAACTCTTTATCTAGTTTAATCCTGCATAAAACAGAGGAGAAAATGAGGACCAGAGAGGAATGCTGTTTGTCAAAGATGCCTTAGAGAATAGCAGAGATTATTTTAGCCTCAGGGATTGATAATGCTTTTCCAAAGGGCTAAATGAAAAATCAATGTAAAAATGTTTGCAAACATCCCAGCACCTGTGATGCAAGAGCCACAATACCAAACAATGGCCCCATAGAGCTCATAGATATGACTTTTTGGAAATCTTCCTAAGAGGGAGCAGATTCAGCTGGCTGAGCCTTCTACTCTCGTTCCTTTCCTCTTCCTTCCAAAAAGAGGGTCATTTTAGGCTCATTTAAGAAACGATTGGGCCACACTAGACGGCAAACTCTAGAGGAGGTGTGGGTCTCCCTTGACACTAGGGTTAGCCGCTGCTAAGGTTTGAATGTGTCCCCTAAAAATCATGCATTGGAAACTAATTGTCTGGCTCATGTGTTGGCGCACTTGGAGGTGGGCCTCTAGGAGGTGATTAGATCCGATGAGGACAGTATCAGGGGCTTTGTCAGAAGAGAAGAGACGGGAGTTGGGACTGTTGCTCTCTCTGACCAGGTACCCCCCTCTGCCACATTATGCAGCGCCGCCAGATGTGGGTACCACACTCTTAGACTTCCCTGCCTCCAGAGCTCTGAGCCAAATAAAGTTTTATTCTTCATGAATCCCTGAGTGTCAGGTGTTTTGTTACAGCAACAAAACACAGCCTAAGTGGGTTTATCTGAGGTAACTTACACGTGCTGAGCCCAAGGCTCCTCAGCCTTGTGAGCACTGCTTAGGGTTATTTCATAAGCAGTAGAGGCCGTGGAGGACCGAACAGAGTGCCTCGCAGAGGGGAAGGCAGACATGGTTATCACTCTTTTGGTGACTTCAGCAGCACGTATTCGGCAACAGCTTGAACACCACGTGTACAGAGGCCCAATGGCATCGAGCCCCCCCCCCCATCTCATCCTTGCTTCATGTAGCTCTGGTACCCAGGCCTCAAACTCCATCCAGGCTTAATCAAATGCCTGTCATGTCCCACAGAAAGGAACAGTTTGTGAAAATGCTGACGGAGACCAAACACCTAATAATTAGTGGCGAACAACCACAGGCATGGAAGCAATGAGTATGTTTATATAAATCCATGGGAACAACGAAATGTCTCATTTGTTTCCCATATTTCTTGCATAAACCCCATAGACATTTCTGCCAGTAGTACTGATTTTACAGAAGGAATGTGGACAGAGAATGGTGTAGGAGTTGCGGGGAGATGTGCATAATCTCTGACACCAAATGCCTCCTTATGCTAGCGATCATTCTGCCATATTTTCTACTATCAAACAGGCCTGGGTCATGCAGGGCAAGGCCAAGGCCACAGATCTTTTTTTTTTTTTTTTTTTTTGTCTTTTTGAGACAGGGTCTCGCTATGCAGTTGAAGCTGGCTTTGAGCTCACTTTTGTAGCCCAGGCTGGTCTCGAACTCGCACCAATCCTTCTGCCTCAGCCTCCCAAGTGCTGGGATTACAGGTGTGAGCCACCACGCCCGGCTAAGGCTACAGATCTTATAGGGGGGCCAAAGAATGTGGTAGTGTCCTCAAAGTCTCACATCTTCAGAGATGGGGGTTTTGGAATGTCATTGATCACGGAGACACTATAATCATCCATGGATCGATCCACTGGCGAATTCAGAGCTGAATGTTTTATTAGGAGGTGGGGTCTGGTTAGGAGGGGTCAGTGGTGGTGTGACCTGGAAGGACACGTTCTTGGCCCTGGTGTCTCTCTTCTGTCTCTGGTTCCCAGTTGCTGTGGAGCAAACAGATATCCTTTCCTTTGAGCCATGTTGACCTTGGAGACAGCCAACTTTGGAACCAGGAGCCCAATAGACCTCTCCTCTTTTAATACATGGGTGTCAGGAATTTTGTCCTACTGACTAGAAAGTGACCAATGCAGGTGTATGAGCCAGATGTTTGTTATTGTAACAAAATGCAGGAGGTAAAAGAGGAAAAGGTTATCTTGGCTCATAGTTGTGAAAGTCTCAGTGTGTGGTAGGTGAGCCGCATTGCTCTTGGCTGCACAGCTTGGTGGAAGCACGTGGTGGAGAAAGCTGCTTGCCTCACAGAGGCTGGGAAGGAGAGACAGGAAAGGGGTGCCGGGGTCTCAATACCTACTTCAAGCACACACTGCCAATGACCTAACTTCTTCCCACTGGGCCCACGCCCTAAAAGTTTCATCACTGTCTAACAGCCCCATTGGAACCCACACAGGGACCTCTGGCTGCATTGGAAAAGTGCATATGGGCAGTGCTCTCAAGTCAAGATAACACCACAAGCCAGGCGTGGTGGTGCACGCCTGTAATCCCAGCACTTGGGAGGCTGAGGCAGGAGGATCGATGTGAGTTCAAGACCAGCTTGGGTTACAAAAGTGAGCTCAAGACCAGCCTGAACTACATAGTGAGACCCTGTCTCAAAAAGACAAAAACAAAAAAACAAACAAACACCACAGCCAAGGCAGCTGAGGATGGGGCTGCTGACACTCCCCACTCCAGAGCAATAGAGTTGCCAGCCTTAGAGATCAAACAGTTCTCTTAACTGGCAACATTTACTTCTTGGAGAAGTTTTTGAACTGACTTCCTGAGGTCCTGCTCAGTTCCCACACTTGCCTCAGTATATACCCTTCCCATGTTTGAAAAAACCAGCTGGGGAGATAGCTCAGCGGTAAATTGCCTGCCTGGCAAGCACAAGGTCCTGAGTTCAATCTCCAGTAAAAAGCACGTTGTTTGAAGACCAAATAAATACAGGCTGCCCAGGAAACTTTTATTTTTGTCTTAGCTTCTAGAGAGTCTGCGCTCCTATAGAATCTCTGTTTCCAGAGAGTTTTTACCTTCTTAGATGCCCTCAAAATCATAGCATGCATGTCTTTTATTTAAGCCACTCATCGCCTACTCATTTAGGAGACTGTGGGGCTGTTGGGTCCATAGTAGAGCACCATAGGCTGCAGAGTGAGCTTTTAATACCTCTGAGGGACAGCAAATGGTAAAGATGGTAGAGGGCTCCCAAAGATGCAGTCTGCCTGAAGTCATGGCAAAGGGTGCTGCTGTTTCTCCACCTGGTCCTTTTCTTTCCTTTGACATCCTATTATTTAGCTCTTGTGGTTTGGAGTCCACCTGAGGCGCTTATGCTGCCAAGAAAGACTCTTTTAAATGGCATGAAGGTTGCCTTGCAATAAGGCACATGAATCTGTGTACTCAGGGCTGATTGGAGCCTCAGAAATAGAGTGAAAAGGAGAGAATTGACCATGCTTCCTAATTTAAAATTCTCTTATCACCTTTCTTAGTAATCACTTTTTGTAGGGGTTTCTGGACAACTATAGGAATTGTGAGTGTTGTGGACTTTTGGGTTCTTATGGTCGTATTTGTTTCTGACAGGAAATGACTCTATGAGTAGCATCCTCTTGGGAGGATGCTTAAGGCCAGCAGTGTGAGCAGAACTTGTGAAAATCTGTTTCTAGAAGGTTCTCTCACCAATGGAGGATGAGCTGGGATCTGGGAGGTTGTTGGATTGATTGGAATGTCTCTTTGCTGCCTGTTTCTTTCCCTTCGAAGGCTTCTCGGATTGGAGTTACCTCTGAGCCTGCAGTTACCAGAAAAGGCATTGGACCAGAAGCCAACTCCTGTCTCCTTAGTTTTAATTTCCAAACCACAGGCCTCCTTGGACCATCCTAGTTTCCCTAGAGCAGTGGCACAAGTGACAGGGCTGGGCATGGATGGGACTGTACCAGCTAAACATTAGCCAAAACTCTGTCCACAGCCTATAATTTCTAAAGGGTTGATGACTACAGCTCCCGCATCTACTTCCTCAGAAGTAACTTTAGTAATTGCATAGCACACCACATTTACTGTCTCCACATAATGATTTTTTTTTTGCTTTTTCTGTACCTCACTATTATATAAGTAAATTTTAACATAATTCTATCTCCTTTCCACACAATAGAATTTAGGAGAAAAAGTTTATGTCATCTACCCAGTTAAAATAATGGTGCCACCTTTCAGTAAAAGCAGATAAAATGAAAATAAAATATAGCATTAAGTTTGAGGTTTGAGGTTGCCTACTTACATTTTTCAGACTGAAGTAAGATATATCCTTGCATTAAAAGAAAATAACCCTAAAAGATAGATGAACAAGTGTTCATAGGGCTTTGGGTATTTGCTAGCTGCAGGACCATTCTTTGCACTGACCTCTGACCAGTCCTCCCTCATTTTTCACTTGTAGTTCTGGAGAATAACTTCAGTGTTTGATAGATGCAATGTCCTGAGATAAGAACTGCTTGGGTAATCTGGACTTTCTTTCAATCCTTCCTAGAAAAATAACATTCTTTAACTTCTGGCCCTGTGCATAGAGTCAGGATGGGCTGCTCTCCAGGAGTCTTTTGGCCAAAGTTTTTTTTTTTTTTTGTATTAGGAATCGAACTCAGGACCTTGCACTTGCTGGGCAAGCACTACACCACTGAACTATATCCCCAGCTTGACTGTGTGAAGATGAGGAGGCAGTGCTCCACGGTGTCAGCTGGGATTGAGCCTTGAGATAGAGGATATGACTTCCTGGGGCTTGAATGATTGTACATCACATTCAAAACAGCAGACCCCCAAAATATTAGATACTATCTCAATAGCATAATACAAATTACTTCCTCTGCATATGGTGGAGGTAAATGCAGGCCACCTACTTAGCCCAGTTCACAGTGCTCACCTTCTTCCCAGGATTCCCTTTCTTAAGCCACTCCCCTTCTCCACTGAATAAAACCCAGGTGCAGCTCTGGGCTGCTCTTTTTGTTCTGGAAAGCCAACTTCATGGCTGGACTTAGGGTCTCTTGGCTCCTCAATAATTATATGTATATATATATATATATACATATATATATATATATGTCTTAGTGTCTTTGTTATCACCATGGTTTGTGCTGAGAGTGGTAGATTGGAATTAACTTGGTAGAATTCCAACAATGTGTTTTTAGGATGATAAGTTTAGCCTTCTTGGCCTGACATGAGAACCAGGAAGGCACTTTGACAATGGAGCTGCATACTTAAGAATTTTTCACTTTTCTCTTGTTGGATGGTCGTGCAATTTTCATTTTTTATTGTTACAGACACTATTTCCACAAATACCTTGGTACTTCTTGATGCTCTTATCAATTTAAATGCTAAATACGTAATTGTTCTTTGTTTTGGGAAGCTTTTAGAATCCAAGCACCCTGCTCACTATTTTTCCTTGAACACTGGCCAGTGACTGACTCAGATTTGCTCTTCTCATCTCTCCCTCCTGAATATCTGGTCCCCGTCCCATCACCCCCCCTGCCACTTTGGCTCCTAACCCCTCTCAGGCTGTAGTTCCACCTCTCAGAGGAGATTCCTGCTGCCCTCTGCTTGGAGACCCTCAGGTGGTCATGCCTAATCTCCGCACATTTTATCACTTGTGAAATGTCATCTGTTTCTTAATTTGGAGATTTGTAAAAAAAAAAAAAAAAAAAAAAAAAAATTGGAGATTTGTTTGCCCTGAGAATATTCCCAACAACTGGAAAGAGTGAGGGCATGTTTGGAGATGTCTGGGAAGCATGGTTGCAAATTGTTGTGCAGAGGGAAAACTTGCTTTGAAAGTCCCTGTTTTGTCTAAGAATCCTTGCTTTTTATTCAAATATTTTGAGGTCCTATCATCCAGGGAAGTTGGGGCTCTAAGATGCGTCCTGGGCTTACCCTACAGTTATGAAGTCAGCAGGCACCTATGTGTAGCTCTGGTAGACCAAGGCAGTAGGCATATCAATGTCCTGTCTGACCCTCAGGAAAGAGACTCAGAGGTGTTGTCTACCTCTCTCTGGCTCAGGGGAGTGCAGCAAACCCATGTCATTAATGCTGGTTGCATTTTGTGTGTTCTTGACTTGTCTACTCTTGGAGATGGGCAGGTCCAGTGATACAGAATCTGAGCCTTGTAACACACCTGGTGTGGGGGGTCTCTCGCCACACTTGGCACCTGAGGACTGTGCTAGGGTAGTGCTGCACATCTGTAGTCCCGGCACTGGGGGAGGCTGAGGCAGGAGGATTAAAAGTCTGAGTCCTGCCTGGAAAACTTCCTGAGATTCTGTCTCAATGTAAAGAACAACATTGGTTTGACCCTTGGTTAAACACACACACACACACACACACACACACACACACACACACACACACGTGCGTGCGCACACACAAATCTGATGTCTGTTAAGATGCACATTTCCTAAAGGCACTGTCGCACGTCACCACAAATGTGATGGCAAGAAAGGGCGCCCAACTGTTCTCTTGCACTTCTGGAGGTCAGAGCTGCTCTCCCTTCCAAGGTGTCTGCTACTCTTCCTGCAGGCTCTGGGGGAGCAGCTCCAGGCCAAGGCTCCAGGCCTCTCTCCCCCTTCAATGCTCACAGCCGAGCTTCCTCCAGCGTCTCATTCTTTGTCCCTGATTCTGCCATCTCTCTACCTCCCTGCCACTGTCTTACAAGGAACCTTGTGATGTCAGGGCCACTAGGATAATCCGGGATGATGTCTCATTGTAAAACATATAATTTAGTCAAATTTGCAAAAGTCCCTTTTGCCATGTAAGGCGACTCTCACAGTTTCCAGGGGAATAGGACATGGAGGAATGTGGGGGAGTATTTTTCAGCCTGCCGCACACTATAAATCTCCTCCGGAGAAGACATGCTTATTAGTACCTATTTGGGCATCGCGGGACACATGACCCGCAGACTAGCCAGGCTCAAGAAATCGGCAACTTCCGAGAAAGACTATATCTTACGTAACGCTGTACAGGCTTCCCAGATTCCTGGAGGCCAGCACACAGGCTCCAGGGTAAGCATCCCTAACCTAGAATTCCAGAACCTCCGGCAGCTGCTGTGGCACTAGGCGAGGGCCCATAGAAGGGCAGCGCAGGGTGGCAAAGCCTTTGCATTCGCGTCGCTTAGTCGCCTGGACGGCAGGTGGCGCTCCCGTCTGCCCTGTGCGCAGCGGGTCAGGGCGCGGAGCCACCTTGGTGGCTACGGTGTATCAAGTTCTACACCGCTTCCAAGGCCCTGCGTACGTAGGAATGATGCGCGGACCTCGGAGGCGAGGGGCAGCCCGGTTGGTTTTGCCACGAGCTGCTGGAGATGCTGTCGTGGGGGGCGCGGTGCCGAGATCCGCGCATCCCGGGGATGGGACCGGGGCTCCTGGCCTTAGCTGGAAGCGCGGGAGCAGAGCGGATGGTATGTATGGGAACGCAAAGAGAGAAAAAAAAAGAAGAAGAAGGCAGTCTTTCTGCGTGATTTCAAAGGCATGGAAGGAAAGTCTGAAGCCGGGCATGGGAGCGGTAGGATGGAGCTGCAGGAGACAGGGAGTGGCCTGTCCAGTTAGGGTCTAGAGGAGGAGGTGCTGGAGTGCTGGAGGAGGCGCTGTAAGCCCCCTGAATAGGAGCAAAGCCTGGCTCTTTCCTGCAAGAATGCAATTAAGAACAAGACTTCTCACAGTCCGGCCCGTGGACCAGTGGCAACTGAGAATGGAGATGACTGAGTCTTCCACCTGCTACATCAGTTGGAAGGAAGGGAGGTGGTGACTCCGGTTGTATATATATATATATATATATATATATATATATATATATATATATATATATTTTTTTTTTTTTTTTTTTTTTTTTTTTTTTTTTTTTTTTTTTTTTTTTTTTTTT
>PVJA010045053.1:0-15831 GCA_004027025.1 Myocastor coypus
CTCAGCCTCCCGAGTGCTGGGATTACAGGCGTGCGTTTTGGAATTGTCATGTTTATATTATGCCTTTGACTGTTGGATGTGTTTAACTCTTGTATTGTACAGGAGCTCACAGTTGAGAGTGTGCCTTGAATCTTGGAGGAGACTTCAGATTTGCACTTTTCAGCAATGCTGAAACTATTGCGACTTTGGCAACTCTTCCAGATGGACCCAAATGTCTTTTGTAAAAAGGGATATGTATGAGACTTTGAGGGTCCAGGTGTTGAATGTTATGTTTTATGTGTAGTTGTCCAGTAAACTATACAACTTAGCAATTTTTTTCTTTTTTTTTTTTTTGGCTTTTTGAGACAGGGTCTCGCTATGCAGTTCAGGCTGGCCTTGAGCTCACTTTTGTAGCCCAGGCTGGTCTCGAACTCACACTGATCCTCCTGCCTCAGCCTCCCGAGTGCTGGGATTACAGGCGTGCGCCACCACGCCCGGATAACTTAGCAATTTAATAGTTTGTTTCAAGCAGGGCATGGTGGTGCATGCCTATAATGCCAGCACTTGGGAGGCTGAAGCAGGAGGATCAGTGCGAGTTTGAGACCAGCCTGGATCACAAAAGTGAGCTCAAGGCCAGCATGAACTGCACAGCAAGACCCTATGTCAAAAAGCAAAAAAAATATCTAAAAAATAATTTGTTACACCTTTACTGTCCACTCTCTTTCTAGCACATGAAAGAGGTGGACTGGTTGATTTACAAAGGGTTTTCTCTCCTCAAAATTATTTTGCTCGCATATTTAGCATTCCCTAAAATGTCATTAGTAACCAATTCTAGAGTTGGGGTGCTAAAATATTTTTTAAAATAAGACAATTTAATGAAAGATGTGAGATCAGAAGAAAGGAAATACAGATGAACTTCAAGTCACCATCATGTTATATCTTGATAAACACATTCCCAGGTTTTATTATTTTGTAAAGAAGGGAGTGACTCAGGGATGAGTGACTGTGGGAAAGGCAGGAAGTATGTGAATGTTATAAGATGGGCTAGGAGGGAGGCCTGAAATGAACTCTGCAATATGGAGAGAGAGAGACAGAGAGAGAGAGAGAGAGACAGAGACAGACAGACAGACAGACAGACACAGAGAGACAGGGAGACAGAGAGAGGAAGATATGCAGAGAGTAATTTGCTTGCATATCATGGGGTGAGGCAATATCTAGTGTTTTGGGGTTGGTGCTTTGGTTTTGATGTGTGGTTGTCATGCCCTGAGATGTCATAGATTCTTTCTTGAGACTCAGCCTCAACCAATCACATGGCATCATTCAGCCTAGCTCATGCACACTACTTGGGATGGATAGGTAGGACATAACTGATCTGTCACATTGCTTAAAAGATTGCACATCAGTGCCTTGGGTAGACCCATTTGCATTGCTTAAAGCCAAATGAGGGCATAAATGAATGTTCTAGCCAGCTGTGCACATATCAATACACAGAAGGAGGGCCAAATGTACTTCTTTCAAGGTGAGCAGTTCAGGTGGTCCTCTGCATTGATGCATGTGCTTTGCCTTGATTTAGCATTGCATAATAAATGCATATTTTAAAAAAAACTATGATGAGCACTTGGGAGGCTGAGGCAGGAGGATTGGTGTGAGTTCAAGACCAGCCTGGGCTACAAAAGTGAGCTCAAGGCCAGCCTGAACTGCACAGTGAGACCCTGTCTCAAAAAAGAAAAGCCGGGCATGGTGGCTCACGCCTCTAATCCCAGCACTCGGGAGGCTGAGGCAGGAGGATTGGTGCGAGTTCGAGACCAGCCTGGGCTACAAAAGTGAGCTCAAGGCCAGCCTCAACTGCATAGCGAGACCCTGTCTCAAAAAGACAAAAAAAAAAAAAAAAACTATGATGTTGTGCAACATCAATGCATGCAATTTCTATGTCTACTAAATTTAAAAAAATAAATAGAATATTAATATGCACATAAAGGAGGAAATTTCATACTATGGAAATTCATACTATGGAAAGGTAGAGAATGAAAGCAAAGCCTCTTTCTGATTTCTATAGTTCTTTTCCCAGAGATTACTATAATACATTTCCTGTACTGTCATGCCAATAAAAGAAGAAAACAATATTCACATAAATATATATTTATCTAAATTATGCATAATCTCTTATCATAAACCCATGAGGTATATTACATATCAGAATTCAACATTTTTAGGATTTTAATATAGTGATATTGTGCCTATGACATTTAGTGTGTCACTGCCCTAATAGGGTTTGGGACAACAAAGACATAAGTTATGTAAGTTTGGGCCGGCAAGATGGTTCAGCGGTTTAAAGCACCTGCTCAGGCAAGCGTAGGCAACTGCAGAGACCACAGTTCGATTCCTGGAACCACATGCTGCACCAGCCCCACCCCCAGGGCAGGCTGAGCCAGCCATAAGTAAATAAATATTAATAAATGAAAATAAAATAACTAAAAAAAACCTGGAGGATCACTCAGTCTGTGTAGTGAGATCCTGAACATCCTTAAAAAAAAGAAAATGAAAAAAAAAAGTTATGTATGTTCAGTATTAATCAATTACATTAAAATTTATGGAGCAAAATGTATGTATATTGACACTATATGGGATAAAATAAGATTGAAAGTAACTGTGTGTCAATTAATGCAGGTTTTGTTCATACTGAGTATGTGACAGATTTTGAAAAGCAAAAGTCTACTTTAAGAGTTGTTAAGATGGAAGAAACACAGACAAGATAACACATACATATTTACAAATATATTTTCTGTTTCTTTTTCATATAGAAAATATAGCCGGGCGTGGTGGCACACGCCTGTAATCCCAGCACTCGGGAGGCTGAGGCAGGAGGATCAGTGCAAGTTGGAGACCAGCCTGGGCTACAAAAATGAGTTCAAGGCCAGCATGAGCTGCATAGAGAGACCCGGTCTCAAAAAGATAATAAATAAATAAGTAAGTAAATAAATAAATAAATAAATAAAATAAAAAAGAATTTTTACGTGCTTTAAGGCTTTAAAAATGAAAATAATAACAATGTGTCATGTTCATGAAAATCATGCAAAATTCAAAGTTTAGAATTTGTATATGAAATACAGTCATAATAATTTAATTATAAATATATCTATGGCTGCCTTCACATTAGAATGGTAGAATTCAGTAGCTGTGACTAGGTTATATAGTCTGAAAACTCTAAAATAGTCACAGTCTCTCCCTTCGCAGAAAAGCTCGCCAATCTCTACTGTGGTCCATACCCATCTATCAGTTTTTACTGTCATTTCTAAGTTTGTTACTTGGTAAATGCCAAACTACTGACATAAATCGGACAAGCATCCTGGTCATGTCGAGGTTATAGCAAACAGAGGACACTATCTACAAGTGACAGCCAGAATTTGGTCCAGCTTTGCCAAAGCATCCTAAATTTTATAAGACAGAAATCTAGATTTATATGTGAATTTCCTGACTTTTATATGTTGGCAAGCACTGCTCATGTCAAATAAATCAGCTACCAGCTTAAAACTTGTATTCTGAGGCCGTGAGCATGCAAACAGCCAGTGTGGATTCTAAGTCTAAACCAAGGATTTCACCATTTTTTTAACTTATGTTATCTTAGTTCCTTTTCACATTGCTTAGAAAAAAAAAAAAAAATACCTGGCACCCAAAGTTAAGGAAAGAAAGGTTGATTTAGCTCACAGGTTGTAAAGGTTTTAGTACATATTTGTCTGGCTCCAAGACAGGATGACGTGGCCAACAGGCACCACAAATGACAGTTTTTGGCCAGCAGAAGGCAGCAAAATCAAAAAGAAAGTCCACAGATCTTTCCATCCCTTATATCTTTTCCAGGCTACTTGGTGCAGGTAGCACTCGCGCCCTTAACCCTAGAGCACTTGATGTTAGCCCTGTACCTTGAATCAATCCCAGCATGACGCACTGTAGATCCAGCCACCTTTGAACAAGGCCCTCCTGGCCGGGCGTGGTGGCGAATGCCTGTAATTCCAGCACTTGGGAGTCTGAGGCAGGAGGATCAGTGCGAGTTCGAAACCAGCCTGGGCTACAAAAGTGAGCTCAAGGTCAGCCTGAACTGCATAGCGAGACCCTGTCTCTAAAAGACAAAAAAAAGGCCCTCCTATGCAAACATGAGGTTTTGGTGGGACATCTAGACCTAAGCCATAATATATGGTTACAGCAAAAAAGCAATGTAGCTCAATAAAATTCTCCTTTCAAATGCCCCACGTGCTTGTAAATGAGGACCAGAAATGGAAATTGAAAAGTTTAAGAACTTTCTTCTGCTGCTTGCCTTATATGAGTTCTTTTGTAGCCCTTCACAGTGGTAACCAGTCTCAAGAAACTGTCCACACTCTCAATTTTTATCTTCTCCTTCTCTGGCTCTCCTATTAGCCTGTTTTACTATTTTATTCCTTCGACTGTCTTCTCTTACTTTGTATTTTCATTTTTCCATTGAACTTGAGTTTCTTTCTCTCTTATTTAAAATCTTTCAGATACCAGTGGATGAAGTGGTCACAGAATTTGCCCTTATATGTGTTGTTCTTCAAGTTTCCTCCAACTTCTACCCAGAGAGTGATACATTTTAGAAAGAGCTTGAAGGTGTATTTAGGCCTCTGGCCTAACCTGTGTGTTCTGATTTTCCTATAAAGTTGTGTATTGTGTTTTTATCTTTTCTATTAAAATGACTCCTTAGTCTTCATTTGGCTGCTTTTCCATAAGGAAACCTCATGAGGGAAAAATTGATTAGTCGGGTAGGATTTCAGCATGCCTAGATCCTATAGATAAATACTATCCAAATACCAGCAACATGTTGCCTTATTTCCTAAGAGAAACCTTGTCTCTTTATTTTCTTCCTTCCTCTCTGCTATTGCAAGCCAAACTCCACTACTCCCCTGACCCCTTTCCTTATGTTTAGCTCTAAATACTGCTACTACGACCTGAGGTTTCTTCCTTGTCACTTTCTCACTGCACTCTGTTCTCTCTTTTGCAATCTCAACCTGTCCTGTGACCTGCAAAACAAAAGACAGCTTGATACAGCCAAAATATTTATCTCCATTTCAGAACTTTCTCTTTTTTTTTTTTTTTTTTTTTTTTTTTTTTTGTCTTTTTGAGACAGGATCTCGCTATGCAGTTGAGGCTGGCCTTGAGCTCACTTTTGTAGCCCAGGCTGGTCTCGAACTCGCACTAATCCTCCTGCCTCAGCCTCCCAAGTGCTGGGATTACAGGTGTGAGCCACTACGCCCGGCTTAGAACTTTCTCTTTTGTGCTCCAAATCAATACATGTATTTCCCTATTTAACAACTCAGTGTCATTTTCTCAAATGAATCTGAAACACAACATGCCCCAAACTAAATTGATAATCTCTATACTTTCATTTTAGTTTTCTCGTCCTGTATATTATTAGATTATTGCACCACCCATCAAGTCACCTGAACCAGAAACCTGGAATCTGTTGGATTATTCTGTCTACCCTTTCCTCATAACAGTTAATCACTCATGTTCTGTAAATATTACTTCCTAATTATCTCTGAAATCCATTCCCTCTCCATTCCCAGCGCTAATACTTGTCCTAGTTCAGGCATTCAATATTACACATGGAAAAGAAAACACCTATTATAACACAACCTGCTTTCAGTATGATTTGTTTCAATTCATCCTCCAGGCAGTTATTAGCGAAATTTTTTCTAAACTACAAATATTACTATGTCTTTGTCACACATAAAGCACACAATAATTTTCCAGGTCACATCCAAATTGCTGTGCGTGCCAAGTAAGACTCTCTGACATGGCCTCTGCCTACCTACCCTGATTAACTGCTGCAGATACTTTTCTTTGCAAGATATTCTGTCCCAGTCTTCTTGAGCATTTTCATCCTCTACCTCCAAATGCACTATTTCCTTAAGACCTTTACCTCTTCTACCTCTGCATTGTCTTTAATGATTAACATTCTTTTTTTTTTTTTTTTTTGGTGGGACTATGATTAACATTCTTAAAGACAGAGTTCCCTACTTGACTATAAGCCCTCTTGTATCCTCCAGAATATGGTTCAATCAATGCTTGCATGCATGGCTGGATGAATGAGTTCATAGGTCTGAACTGAAATATGAATAAATAAAAACGTACTAAATATTAGGTTAAATTTCTGTGGCTACTATGTCTGCTAGTAGATTCACTTTTTCTGATTATATAGTAACAGGCAAAACTACTTCCTGCTAATTTTTAGAACATATTAAATATTTAATAAATATAAAAAGATGATATGTTCTATCTCATTTGTCTTATTGTGCTAGCTCACAGTTCTTCATTTGAGAATGATCACAAAAGATTATTTCTTTTGTCAAGCACATCAAGAGTACCCTAAATCAATTGCATTTTTTGCAAAACTATAGAGGCTGTGGGTTTAGAAATGTTCTAGCTAAGGAAAGCTAAATTGATCTGTTGTGTAGTTCAGGCCACCTCTTAATCATGGAGACTCTTGAAATAAAGCATAGGTTTTTGAGTTGATACGTTGAGTGCATCTCACAATAATATGGACCATTTATTCAATATAAAGGTCACAGCCAGGTGTGGTGGCACATACCTGTAATCCCAGCACTCAGGAGGCGGAGGCAGGGGGATCAGTGTGGGTTCAAGAGCAGCCTGGGCTACAAAACTGAGCTCAAGGCCAGCCTGAACTGAATAGTGAGAACCTGTCTCAAAAAGACAAAAATAAATAAATAAATAAATACATACGTACATACATACATACATGCATGAATACATAAATAAATACATAAATAAAAAGGTCACAGACTCTGTACCAGATTAACTTAATCAAACCCTGAGAACAGAGTCCTAAAACGTACAGTTTTTTACTGCCCAGATAATGTCAGTAGAGTACCTTAAAGATGCACAGTGTTGGCCAGTAGATGTCACTGAAGCCTTCCTACTTATATCACCCACCTTGCTCATTGTGGTAAACTTTACAGGCTTACTTGAAAACAGTGCCTATGCAAAGTGGCTCTGACCGTAATTTAGATCAGTAGCAGCAAATCTATAGCACATGTGCTACAGCAGGTATGCAGAGCCTCTTCTGTAAGCACGTGAACCAGGTTGCCCCTGCAGCTAAGTATTGAATAATAGTTATTTTTGTTTGTTTTTTGTTTTTCTAAACTAAAACCTCAGTATTCAGGTTTGATTGTTGTGTTCATCTGTGGCAGTAAATAGTGGGTTTAGGGTTTCACTTTGAACATTTGGTCTCTAAAAGGTTCACTATCAGTGTCCTTGAGGCATTCATACCACAAGTCCAACAGATAATGATAAATAACAATATCATACATAGCATCTGGAAGCCAAATGTTTTCCTAGGCAGCTTGATGAGGCAAAGGTATCAGGCAGTTTGGCCTGTGTGGAAAGAATTCCCCAAAGTCTGTGGGTTTTTTTTTTTTTTCTGTCCTCATACATTGGTTTGTAAGGCATTAATGTCTGAAGCAGACATTTTTCGTCTAGATGCCTAAAAAATAAATCTGTTTTGTGAAGCACAGAATCAAAAACCACAATAATAATACTTTTTAAAATTTTTGGCGGTTTTTGTTTATTTGTGTTTTGATCTTTTTGACACAGGGTCTTGCTATGCTGTTTACAATGGCCTTGAGCTCACTTTGTAGCCCAGGCTGGTCTTGAACTCACAACGATCCTTCTGCCTCAGTCTGCCAAGTGCTGAGATTATAGGGGTGAACCACCACATCCAGTTTGGTTTGTTTTCTTTGGTTAAGAGACATAGTTATGTACAGTTCCAACTGACTTTGAATTTGCTATGCAGCATAGGTTGGTCTCTAATGAGTGATGATCCTCTTACTTCAGCCTCCCCAGTGCTGGGATTATAGACGTGCACCACCACAAACATCAGTAATACTTTTATTTTTTATTATTTAATTAAATATTTATTTATTTATTGGTATTGGGAATCAAACTCAGGATTTTCTGTTTGCCAGGAAGGTGCTATGCATTGAGCTATATCCCTGCAACCCTGCAAATATATATGGTGCAGGATCTCGTAAAGGAGCTTGGATTCAGTGATCCTCCTGTTTCAGACTCCCCAGTGCTGGTATTAAAGGTATGAGCCACCATGCCCAGGTTCAGTGGCTGGCTTGGCACAGGGTTAGCACAGCATGTTACTGGGGATCAAACCTGGGTCCTTGTGTTTGCCATGTAGGTGCTTAAACCACCAAGCTATTTCCCTGATCTGCAGAAATACGTTTTAAACAAGAATAAATATTTTTGAGATAGGGTCTCACTGTATATTTCAGACTGGCCACAAACTTGTAGCAATCCTCCTGCTACACCGTCCTAAGTCCTGAGGATAGAGGCATGTACCACCATGCCCAGAAAAGATGCTTAGTTTTTAAATTGACTTCAGTTTGCAGCTTTATTTCTAGTTTTGGGGAAACAAGAAGAAAGAAATATACCAAAAGGAGCTGTAAAAATAATTCCATCTGTTAGAGAAGACTTCTACAGAACTTGACCATTAAAAAAAGACAAGACTTCAGCAGCTCGGCTTCCCCTGCTTTACCTATCCAGCCTTACCACAGAAACTCAACAATTCTCTGAAACATGTGGTTTTAATTTAAAACATAAATGACCTCCTGCTAGAAAACAATTGCCAGTTCCACCAACCCAACATTGAATTCCAGCAATCCTTGTCTCGGCTCACAGGCACCACTCATTCCTATGCCTCACACATTCCTCCCCATATTTCAGGGTCTCACATCGTGGCTTATGATCTTGATTGTAACCATTTTTCTTATGGCTCTTGAATGGAAGTCTGCATTTACCTCAAGTGTGTTGTACATTCTTATCATGGGCTGCCATAACAAATACCATGGACTTAAACCACAGATGTTAACTTTCTCACAGTTCTAGAGCCTAAAATGTCTAAAATCAAAATTTAGCAGGCAAGGTTATGTTTCTTACTTTGTCCTCATATTGTCTTTCTCCATTGCATACTTGAGAATAGTAATAGAGAGTAAGTATGCCCTTCATTAACGTCTAAATGCCCTATCTCTAAATATAAACACAGAGCCTCAGGGATTCAGTATAAAATTTTGGAAAGACATGCTTCATTTCCCAGCAGAAAAATGTAAAGAGGTTCATTTTACATTGGTTATCTACTTCTTTGAGACTATTGCAAAAGAATACCCACATAGTCATCAAGTTACATAAAGCAGATTCGCTATTTACAGATACATAGCAAGAGATAACAGAAGTGAAGAATTCAGTGAGTCAGTCTGCTGAGGCTCAGGAAGTTGCCTGGAGCGAATGGAAGCTTGACTTCTCCCACATGTTCCGAAGATCAGAAACTACAGAAAGCAGCCTATCCTGACTTTCATATCTCAGGCCTACAGGAATCTTGGGCTAAAGTGTTGAAGGATAACTTGTTTCTAGGGTAGAGTGAAAGAAAGCCTGGAATTTTCCAGCCAGTATGTACTCCAGCCCATATCCAAGGCTTTTTCATTTCTAGCATATTTTATAGGTATTCATCGGAAGCATAAGCAAGAAAGTTCATCCATAACATGGTCCTGGAGGAAGTCTTTGTAGAAACATTGAGAAGGGTTTTTTGTTTGTTTGTTTGTTTGTTTTGGCTGGCTAGTGCTGCCTTAAGGATGGGTGTGGGGATTGAACTGCTGTGCCCTGTGCCCAATTGTGATTGCCCACGCAGGCACTTAAACCACTGAGCTAACTCTGAAAGCCCCCTCAACTGCCAACATACCAATCAGTGTATGTTCCCCAAATCTTAACCTCCACATGTATACCCATCCACTTACTATCATCTCCACTGGCTATATGTGCAGCCTCTATTGAAGTGTGTCTACTTCAATCCACATTTCAACAAGCACCACAAGTAGACTTAGACTTTCTAAGGCTCAATTATCTTTCTCTAGGGAGAGAAAAAATTTAGGTTAATTGAACACTAGCTATGCATCATAAAAGCAAAGACATAATGATCATGGTTACATATATTGAGCATACTTTATTTTGACTAAGTATAATCTAGTGCATTACTTTATTTGATCATAAAAGTAAACCAGAAGTCATTATTCCTATTTGACAGACAAGGAAAAGATACGAGCCTTCTCTGACAGTGCCCAAGATCATAAACCATGCCACTGCTGAATAGTGAAGTCCTAAACAAGTTTTATAGTAAATAAAATAATACAGCCACATTGAATCCCTGGGCACAAGAAGTGCCCTTATATACATAGGAGCATGAGACTGAATTTCCCTTCAATTACCTCATATATATTTATTTCCTCACCTTAAGTTGAAATTGTCTCAAAATCAAAGACTTAGATGTGTATAATGAATTATTTTAAAATCTCTAACATTGGGAATATCACTCTGAAGGTTGTATAGTTCTTTCATGTACTTTCATTTTTTATGAACCAAAAGAACAGCGTCTGAGGAGAGATCACTTACCTCATTTTCGTGACACTTAATTATTTTTTTGTCTTTTTTTTTTTTTTTTTTGCAGGACCAGGGTTCGAAGTCATGACCTTGCACCTGCCAGAAGTCAGGCACTGTGTCATGGAGCTATCACCCCAGTCCCATTTTTGTCTTTTTGAGACAGGGTCTCACTATGTAGTTCAGGCTGGCCTTGAACTCACTTTTGTAGCCTACGGTGGTCTCCAAATCGCACCGATCCTCCTGTCTCAGCCTTCCAAGTGCTAGGATTATAGGCGTGTGCCACCACGCCTGGCTCGTGACACTTAACTTTCTTTTGAGACAAGGTCTCACTAAACAGTTCAGACTGACCTTGACCTCACTTTTGTAGCCCAGGCTGGTCTCGAACTCCCACCGATCCTCGTGCCTCAGCCTCCCAAGTGCTGAGATTATAGGCATGTGCCACCACGCCCAGCTGACACTTAACTATTTTTTTTTTTTGTCTTTTTGAGACAGTGTCTCGCTATGCAGTTCAGGCTGTCCTTGAGCTCACTTTGGTAGCCCAGGCTGGTCTTGAACTCGCACCGATCCTCCTACCTCAGCCTCCCGAGTGCTAGGATTACAGGCGTGCGCCACCACGCCCGGCTTTTTTTTTTTTTTTTTTTTTTTTTTTTTTTTTTGTCTTTTTGAGACAAGGTCTCGACACTTAACTATTTTAATGCATTCTTTTTATTCAATATTTATTGAAAGTGTACCAAATTTAAGATCAATAGCTAACACTGTGTGAGCACCTAATGTATAGCAGGAATTAAATCAGGCAAAAATGCTGAGGATACAAAAATCACATATATTCTTGCACTGAAAAAATTGTGCAGGAAAATGAGAAATGCAGTAAGTGATCATTTGGCCTCTGAACTATAATTTTGTAATGATGAATATCTAACCAAACTCTAAGTAGCTCCTATTTAAATTTTTAAATCATTGATTTATGTATTTGATACAGGGTCTCACCATATAGATTGGACTCATAGTGATCCACCTGTGTCAGCCTCCCCAGCCCTGGGATTACAGGCATGTTCCACCATGCTACATTGTAGTGGTCAGCTCAGTGCAGGGCAGCACTGAGGATGGGTACTGAGGATTGAACTTGGGTCCTTAAGCATGCCAGGCAGGCATTTAGATTGCCATGCAATTTTCCCGGCCCAGTAGCTCTTATTTTTGGATAGTTCTGATGGGAAGTTCTTTCTCAGTTTACAGAAGCCACTCAACTTCAACATTTGCTTTTGTTGTTTACATATACACCCAGTCCTTGGGATGCATAATGTAAAATGTTTTCACCTGGCAACTCTTTAAGTATTAGAATCCAAATGACATCATCAGCCATGCCTTGCTCAGCTTGCCTGTTTAAGCTTCTACAGCAGAGTCCACTAATCTACCTAAATGGCGTTTCTCTGCATCAGTTTCCTGAGCAATCAAGGGCTGAAGCCAAGCTCCTCCATTCCAAATTCCACTGCTGGAGCTCTGCACTAGGACACAGCCTTTTTCTATTTTAGTTTCAGAATTACAGCTCCTTTCTGACATATGCCTTAGTTTGTTTCATGCTTTATTTTGTTTTATTTTGTTTGTTTTGTTTAAACAAGGCAATACTGTGTGACCTAGGTTACCCTGCAACTCACTGCAATCCCGGTGCCTGAGCCTCCTGAGTGCTGGGGTTATAGGTGCTTAAAACCACAACCCACACATGAGCTTTATTTTGTAAAAACAAGAATTATCTTTGGATTCCAGGCCTCTGTTGAAAGAAGGAGTGGAAGCTATAGCAGCAGCAAACTGATTATCCTGAGAGCAGGAACCACAAAGGAGGGAGAGTTATCAGATAAAGAAAATATGCAGCATGTTGGTAGATCAGGGTCCCTGAGGCAATGGGTAGGTGAGGTCCAGGCAAAGGAAGGAATGGGAGAGGTTGGTTTTGGTCTAGAAGAAGGGTGGTTTATGCTCGGAGACTGGAGGAAAAAGAACTGAGTGGATCTTTAGTTAAGTACGCCATTGAAGAGAGCTGGAATTTGATGTTGTCTTCAGGCTGATTCTGAGCTGGTTAACTCCAGCAGAACATTAGCAACTGTTTTCAATGGTTGTGCTCTTTAGTTGTGCTCTATCTTCTGTTGCATATTTAAACTACGAACCTCGTTTCCACTCGAAGTTGCTTGCATATTGAAATGGGAGTTAAATGCTATCAGAGAGGGAGAATGGAAGATATTTGCAGATTATTTGAAAAGAACATGGGGACAATAGAGTCATGTATCACACAACTATCGGTCAATGTTCTGATGAATACATTATGTAATGTCATCATTGCATAAACATTCAAGTGTTTTTACATAAACTAGGTAGCAATGTAGGAAATATATGCATAATTACAGCCCACACTTGATCTATCCTTAGGTGCTTGACTGTGCTTCCCAGAGGATAATGGGAAACTAATCAAGAGCAAATATACAGAATTCTAGCTAAAATTGAAGCCTATGGATATGCAGTAGCACCCGTCTATATGTCTTTCTCTACCACCTACAACAGCTCAAGTACAGAAATATGATAATACAGTTTACTGGATTAGTCACTCACTCACTTACCAAAACCACTTAGTCATAATTTATTTTATGTCTAGTATTATTCTAGGTTTTAGAGATGAAGTAATGGGGAAAATAGGGTCATTTACCATATGAAAATCCACCATAAATAATTCCATTTTCCTTTCTTGGAAGTCATGTGATAACAAGGGGAACGGAAAAAAAATACAAACTCCATAAAACTAGTAAGACAGACATGATTAATAGACACAGATATTTGTAGCTGGCAAATGTGTCTGAGATAGAGAGGGAAGGTATGGGAGGAAATGAAGAAAAGAAGCAGGAAAAGTATATAGAAAAAAACACCACAGATCTCAGAAAGTCTCAGCAAAATTTGCTTCCCAGAGATGAACAGTACATTGGAGGCATAAAAGCTGTATACCCTGGTTTGTAACAACAGTTTGAGAAACTGGAATGAGGGCTGGGGAGATAGCTCAGTAGAATAAGCGCCTGCCTGGAAAGCACAGGGTCCTGAGTTCAATCCCCAGATCTGAAAAAAATAAATAAATAAAAGCAGCCAGCAATACAGTTCAGCGGTCTAAAGAGCCTGCTTAGGAAAGCTTAGGCAACCGCAGGAACCGCGATTTGATCCCCAGAGCCACATGCTGTGCCAGCCCCACCCCCAGGGCATGCTGAGCCAGCTATAATAAATAAACTTGAAAGAAAGAAAGAAAGAAAGAAAGAAAGAAAGAAAGAAAGGAAGGAAGGAAGGAAGGAAGGAAGGAAGGAAGAAACTGGAATGAGCAGAGCCAGACCAGATGTTTGCTGGACTCACCAGAAAAAAGTGATGAAGTAGGTCTGAATTAACTCTAGCATAGAGGAGCCACATTTTCATTAAGTAGTCTCTCTTATCTGCAGGGCACAGACATTTTGGTTGTGTTGCATAAAAATTATGGGAGTAGTTTTTTGTTTATGCCAAATAAGACTTGTTAAAGGGCACTGAGGGGCTTTCAGGTTAGCTCAGTGATTTGAGTGCCTATGTGGGCAATCCCAGTGAGGCACGGGGAGGGGGCAGTTTGATTCCCACACCCATCCTTAAGGTAACCTGAGCTAGCCAAAAAAAAAAAAAAAAAGGAAACCCTTTAGCACCGGGCGTGGAGGCACACACCTATAATCCCAGCACTTGGGAGGCTGAGGCGGGAGGATTGGTGCAATTTCGAGACCAGCCTCTACTACAAAAATGAGCTCAAGGTCAGCCTGAACTGCATAATGAGACCCTGTCTCAAAAAGACAAAAAATAAATAAATAAAAATAAAGGGCATTGATCTGTACTGAGGTCTTCCATGACAATCCAACAGATCAAACAAAAATTGTATCACTGATGTCAAACTTCTACACCAGCAAACCAAATCTCAGATGTTTTTCTAACCTGAGAAATAAAAACATGTTACCAGCTTTGGAAGTGCTGGACTCTCCTGGAGGTGGTTGAATAACTTAAGTAAAAATGGGTGAGAATAAACACAAATTGTAGGAAAGTTTTATATATTTATATTTCTAATTTATTAAAATTAACTTTGTTAGTACATTTTAGATAAGTAATGAAGAGATGTAAATTAAGAGATCTACAGGGTCTCACTAGACCGATCAGACTCAGCGATCTTCCTGCTTTCAGCCTCCCAAATGCTGGGATTACAGGCATGCACCACCACACACAGACTCAGCTGCTGTCCCTGTCTTGATTAGCCCCAGGGCGGTGGCCAGCACAGCATGCCTGCTGGGGATGGAACCTGGTAGCTTCACCTACCTAAAGAGGCGCTTTAGACCACAGCTATCTGGCCTGCCCTGCCATCTTCATCTCCTTTACAGAAGCTTTCTCTATTTTGCCTTCTCCTTTTCTCTTTTTCCTTCTTTTCCTCCTGCTCCCTTCTTCTATGTTATACTTGAACATTTTCTTTTTATTTCCTAAAATATATTATTCATTTTGGTCCTTACATTTTCAGTTTCACACACCAGAAAAACAATGTCATATTTAAACATGTATGTCTAATTTATTTCATTTAATATTATGGTTCTAAAATTATGATTAAAGCACAGCCATTGATCTAAAAATAATTCAAACTCATCCTTCTATATCTCAGAGTAGTGTTCCATTGTATTAAAAAAACACATCTTCTCTATTCATTTACCTGTTCATGAGCATTTGGGTTATTTTCAAGATTTAGCTATTATAAATTGTGCTGTAAACACAGGTGTGCATGTATGGCTATGGTACAATACTTTTAATTCTTACAGGAAGATACCATGGAGGAGAATAACTGAGCAAAATGGCACCTTTAACTTTAGTCTGCTGAAGACTCTACACTGATTTTCATAGGGGTCTCACCAATCTACATTCCCACCAACAGGGTAGAAGTGTTGTATTTTCCCTCACAACCACCACATCATTTGTTAATCTTTTCAGAGCAGTCGTTCTTTCTGGAAATGGAATCTCAGTGTTGTTTTAATTTACATCACTTCAGTGACCAGTGATGTTGAATATTTTTCATATATTCATTTGCCATTTCTACTTTTTTACCTGAGAACTGTTGATTCATTTCAAATTCTCATTTTTGGACTATATTTTTAAATTTCAGAGAGGGATCAATTTTTTAGTTTTTTTTTTTTTTTTTTTTTTTTTTTTTTTTTTTTTTTTTTTTTTTTTTTTTTTTTTTTTTTTTTTTTTTTTTTTTTTTTTTTTTTGTCTTTTTGAGACAGGGTCTCGCTATGCAGTTCAGGCTGGCCTTGAGCTCACTTTTGTAGCCCAGGCTGGTCTCGAACTCACACCAATCCTCCTGCCTCAGCCTCCCGAGTG